>NW_026489196.1:0-11609 GCF_026875155.1 Cherax quadricarinatus
CCAAAACAGTCCCGGGTTTTTCCCGGGCCACAAAACATCCCAGGTTTCCCCGGGCCACAACATCCGGGTTTCCCGGCCACAACAGTGCCGGGTTCCCGCCACAACAGTGCCGGTTCCCGGGCCACAACAGTGCCATTTCCCCGGACGCAGTGTCAGGGTTCCCGGCACAACAGTCCCGGGTTTCGGCCACAAAAGTGCCAGTTTCCCGGCCACAACAGTACCAGGTTCCCGGTCACAACAGTGCCAGGTTTCGGCCACAACAGTGCCAGGTTACCGGCCACAACAGTGCCAGGTTCCCGCCACAACAGTGCCAGGTTCCCGCCACAACAGTGCCAGGTTCCCACCACAACATGCCGGGTTTCCCCGCCACAACAGTGCCAGGTTCCCACCACAACAGTGCCAGGTTCCCACCACAATAGTGCCAGGTTCCCACCACAACAGTGCCAGGTTCCAGCCACAGCAGTGCCAGGTTCGTGCCAGACTAAACACTATGATAATGACAATCTCAGAATATTGAAAAAATAACAGTTCTGGCAACTATATATCACTTTTTTTAGGATAAAATCATAACAAGTCTTTGATGTAGAGGTTTGTGGTGTTCTCTGCACACAGGACTGTGAATTTACTGCAGTTACTGAAACTGACAAGTGTCGACTTACTGGTGGTCCTAATCCTTCACACCTTAAATATATCCAGGTGTCTTTTGTCACACACTAGTAAACTCTGGTGTAGACTCGTGGGAACCAGACAACCACGATCACCTGAGCTAGTCTGGAACATACTGTATTTCCCACAAGTTTCACGTTACAAGCTATCACAAGCAACACCAACGACAATTTATATTAATCATCTTCCTCTACCACTAAGACCTTAGTATCATAATCAATTTATATTAACTACTGCAAATTAATTATTTCATTCGACACACCTGTCTGAACAGGAGTCTCCTTATTACGCTGGAGCAACCAGAGCTTCATAAACAAGTGTTACTGGAGGCTGATTATTATAATCAAAACTAAGAGCTAAACCACCAGGGTCATACACCGTTACAAGGTAGAGGTTGTAAGGTTAGTGAAGATTGCTAAAGGAAGTATAATCAAAGGTTGTGTAATAAATCTGTTGTCAAAAAGTAAAAAATCGAGTCTGTGTCTAAGGTGGGGCTGTCAGCGAGGAGGTAAGATAGTGTCTGTGCCTAAGGTGGGGCTGTCAGCGAGGAGGTAAGATAGAGTAAGTGTGTTAGAGCAGTGACGACGTCGATGGTAAATTCTCGTGCTCGTGATAGACTGGACCATCGAACAGAATATTGGCAAAACTTAAATTGGAACCTGACAACACAGAGTGAAACTGGGCGCCTCTCCATGAGATACCCATGAGTGAGACTTGTGACCAGTGCTGTGTAGCTCAATAATTTATGATAGGAGAAAACTGGTGAAACAGCGTTGGACTTATATATTCAATTCGTGAAGTCATGTTTGTCTCCAGTCTTTGTAATCTACTGTGATGAAAACACAAACTAATTACACTGCTGTTACTAATTACACTGCTATGTCATTATGTCACTAATTACACTGCTATGTCAACCTTATTCAATGAGTAAGAAATAAAGAAAGTTGAACAAATTAAATAGGAACAACCTTGTTCTGTAATATTTTTTTTGTTCAGTGTGAGTTGGTCTCCCATTTACTGCTAATTACAGCGCTAAGTAGAAAAAAAATTTATTTCATATAGCACTTGAAACAGTATCAGGGAATTCTGAGCCATTACTCAAGCAAAAACTTGCTGAAACTTCCAAAGACGACGGTTTGAAGAAATTAGAAAATAAGTTCCTGACTTGCCAGTTCCAACTGACCCCCCAGATGCTCGATAATATTTAGATCCAGTGATTGTGGAGGCCAATCCCAGTGTTCACCTTCACTTTCGTGTTATTCATAGCTGTTTTGAACATCTCTAGCGGTGTGAACTGGTGCATTATCGTCTTGGATGATAGCGCGAAAAGGGACCTCTAACACATTTAAATTGTTTATTTAGCTATTTGACAGTTCAGTTAGCAGTGTTAATGCTATATGAATTGCTATATGAATTGCTATATGATTGCTATATGAATCACAGAAGTCGATTGGTGTTTTCACTGAAAAACTCTGGGCCACGTTTATAACACGCCAACTAGCTTAAAGGGAAGGAGTCCCTTAACTATTTTAATGCACTGAATCGCGTACTTCAGTAGACTTCATCAGCAAAGATTTTCCTTACAATTTAAGGAATATCTAGTCATCAGTATTATATACTATATAATATGACGTCTAGAGTTAGGAACTGAACACGAACAGAAAACGAGACTACTACGTTCAAGGGCAAAATACAGGGTCTCTTAAATGAGCTGAGAATATTTCGCAAAAAAAAAAAAAAAAAAAAAAAAAAAAAAACCCCCAAAAAAAAAAAAAAAAAAACAAAAAAAAAAAAAAAAAAAAAAAAAAAAAAAAAAAAAAACAAAAAAAAAAAAAAAAACAAAAAAAAAAACAAAAAAAAAAAAAATCTGGTGGAAATATTCTACCTTGCCTATCTTAAGATATGGGAGATAGAAAGGCGAAAGAAGAGAGTAAGAAGTAGAAAGAAGTTTAGAAGTTAGAAGAAGTTAGAGAAGAAGAAGAAAGAAGAGAAGTGAGATATAGGGAGAGAGAGAAGTTAAGTTTGTCACTGGCTAACCTTGGTGATAATTTATACATCCAAATAACATACAAGATGTTTACACTAATACCGCTGATTTTGAATAAAAAATTCGCACAATCATTGCCAAGCTACAGTTGATTGAAGAGTTGCATCACAAGGAATCCGGTTTTTTTTTTTAAAACTGATCAATTATTGAAGCTAAAAGATGTTAAGTAAACTAATCTCATTTCTAATTCCTGCCGTGTCTAAGTTTACTGCCCAAATTCCCCCCGGGATGCCATGGTCGTGACCTCCTCGTGCTCACTAACTCTAGTGAACAGGGACACCGGTGTAAGGAAACATGTCAAAAGTTTCCAACCGTGCCGGGGATCGAACACGGACCTCTCCCCCGGTATGTTTTGGATTGGGCTGAATTCTTAAACACCCATGGAATGTTTAGATTCGAAAAAAAAAAAATATTAATGATGTCCTTTTACAATGCAGGAAGAATTCATGTTAAATAGTGCTGGTACAGTCAACGGCAAGCAGTGGTTGTGTTGTGCCGAAGGCGAGAGCAGAGGAGTCTTGGGGATTATTGGGCGATTTCTCTGTAGTGTGCTGATTGTAAATAGTTTGCCAAGGTGTTGGGAAACCATATTAAGTGTATCGTGAATCGTGTTGTCTCATCGGGATAGTATGGCCTTCCGGGTTGGTCAGTGCTTTCTGGGCATTCTATTATTGATAGATTTGTGGGGAGATATAGTTTAGGAGGGAAAAGAGAGAGCTTAATTAGCCCTAGGCTGGAGGTGGGCGTGTGATTCAGTTGAAACGGATACCATGAGAAGAATTCTACTTATCCAGGGGTTTGGGGAGGAAATGGTGGGGTGGGTTGACACGTTGTGCCAGGGGACTTAGGAAAGGGGTCAGATTAAAGGAGGATTGGGCGGGGTTGTGGACATGGGCAGGGATTTAGGCAGGGGTGTCCGCTGTCTCAGATGCTCTTCGCTTGTGTACAGGATCCCTTTTATAGGTTAGTGCTGGAAAAGGTTTTTTGGTGGCGTCGTGGGTGGGGAAGATAGGGTTTACCCAGAGATTGTTGGTGATGTGGGCGACACCACGTTATTGGTTATCATGGTAAATAATATGGTATTGTGTGTATGGACTTCAGTAAGGCTTTCGATACAGTTCCACATCAGAGACTTTTGAGGAAACTTAAGGAACACGGAATAGGAGGAGAATTTTTTTCCTGGGTAGAGGCGTGGTTGACAAATAGGCAGAGAGTTTGCATAAATGGGTAGAAATCTGAATGGGGGCACGTCACAAGCGGTGTTCCAGAGGGCCCCTTGTTGTTCACAATTTGCATAAACGATATAGATGAGGGAATAAATAGCGACATAAGCAAATTTGCTGATGACACCAAAATAGGCCGTCCAATTCATTCTATTGAGGACATTGTGCATCCAGGGAGATTTTTGAATAGACTGATGCAGTGGTCGGAGAAGTGGCAGATGCAGTTTAATATAGACAAGTGCAAAGTGCTAAATGTTGGACATGACAATAACCATGCCACTTATAAACTGAATAGTGTACATCTTAATACTACTGACTGCGAAAAGGATTTAGGAGTTTGGTTAGCAGTAATCTGAAACCAAGACAACAGTGCATAAATGTTCGCAATAAAGCTACCAGAATCCTTGGCTTCATATCAAGAAGTATAAATAATAGAAGTCCTCAGGTTGTTCTTAACTCTATAAATCCTTGGTTAGGCCTCATTTAGATTATACTGCCAAGTTCTGGTCACCATATTACAGAATGGATATAAATGCACTGGAAAACGTACAGAGGAGGATGACAAAGTTGATCCCATGTATCAGAAATCTTGAAGATTGAGACACTTATGCAACATATAGGAATCTTTATTCAGGAAACGTTTCGCCACACAGTGGCTTCATCAGTCCAATACAAAGCAGAAGGTGTAAGGAGAGGAGGAGTTTGAGGTAATCAGTCCCTCAGCCTGGAGTCGATGTGTTCAGTCCATCAATCTTGTTGGACTGAACACATCGGCTCCAGGCTGAGGGACTGATTACTCAAACTCCTCCTCTCCTAACCTTCATGCTTTGTATTGTGACTAATGAAGCCACTGTATGGCGATACGTTTCCTGAATAAAGATTCCCAATATGTTGCTAGTGTCTCATCTTAACTTGTCGTGTTTTCCAAACCATCTCACATTCAGAAATCTTCCTTATGGAGGATAGACTTAGGGCCCTGCAATCTGCCACTCTCTAGAAAGGCGTAGATTAGTGGGATATGAGTGAGGTGTATAAATGGAAAACAGGAGTAAATAGCCGGTTCTGAAAATATCCAGCCAAGACAGAGACTCGTAGCAATGTTTCAGGTTGGAAAAATTTAGATTCAGGAAGGCATAGGAAAGCACTGGTTTTGTTAATAGAGTTGTGATGAGTGGAAACAAAACTCCAGTATAGAACAAACACCGTCAAAGCTAAAGTCCTCGTGTAGTTTTAAAAGTAGGTTGGACTAAATACATGAGTGTGTGTGGTGTGGGTGTGAATTGGACCTTGACTAGCTTGGCTACCAGTGTTCTGGGTTGCTGGTAGCTCTTCCTTAAGTGGAAGTGACCTGACTAGGTGGTCATTGCTCTGGGCCGGGGGATGGCATGGACTTGCTTCGCATGGGTTAGTAGGCCTGTTGCAATGTTCCTTCTTTATGTTCTTATGAATATACGAAGCTGGACGTGCTGGGTGAAGTCGTTGAGATGTATGAGAGATCGACGGGTATGACAGTAAACTTGTGTAAATCAAAGGTAATAGGGCATGGTGAGTGGGAGGGCCGTGTGCTATAGAGTTGCTCTGTTGTAACAAATGTGGATCTATCATTAAAAATTTGTGGGATTGTGTAAAAGGGTAACATGGATAGGTCATGGGCGGTTAATTCGGAGAGTGTGGTGAATAGATTGCAGGGGATGAAACCGTATCATTTATCATTTGTTCAGATCGCTATCGTTGTCAATGTCCTGTATAGTAAGGTGTTATACGTAGCCAATGTTTACCCACTCGCTAGGGAGGCGACAGGTCAAATTCAGGCGAGGGTGTTTTGACTGTTATGGACGTCAAGATGTGATTGGGAGGTGGTTATGTTGCCTGTGAGAGAAGGGTGATGTGCGTATATGTTAAAAAGGTGGTGATGCGGGCTGGCCGGGGCTTTTAAAGAGGGGGTGCCTAGGGAAGGTGTGAGATGCTTCGAAAGACTTTTCAGGGTGGCGATTTTCGTGAATGTGAGCGGTGACGTGTACTTAGCTCTGTGAAGACCTGTTTGTGTGCTCTCTGTGAATCTGTACCAGGATGCCCTCTCTTGAGCAACTTTACCAGCAGCTGAGAGAAGAGCTCAGAGTTGCTAAGATGGAGATACGGCGATTAACGGAGGAGAACAAGAGGATTCGTAGTAATCCTTCTGTTGTGAGTCCCCAGGTTAAGAGGGGAGCTTGGTCAGTGGCCGGGCAACATGGAACCAAGCTGAAGATCATGAAAACGGTTGGAGAATTGGAGTAGCAGAAACAACGAGAAACCGCAGAAGACTACCGTGGAAACTTCCAACTCATTCTCGGTTGCTACTGGACGAATGTGAGTGTTCTACTGGGAACTGCCAAAACGAGCACCAAAGAAAGCATTTGGCAAACGTGAGTAAGACATCCCTGAAGGCAAACCCCAACGAAGACCATCGCGAAACGTCTTGACGAATTCTACAAGTGTGTAATGCTTCCTGGCGAATGTGAGTCGACTTAATCGGAGCATCAACGAGGACGACGCAAGGAAGGTAAAAACATTGTTGTTGTTGGGGATAGCCAGATTAGGTACATGGATAGGGCATTCTGCTTGAAGGATAGGAGTAGGAGGCAGAAGTGTGTTTTCCTGGGGCTGGATGAAGGATATTGTTAGCGTCTGGATGACAATCATGAGAGGTAAATGGGGAGCAATCCTATGATCTGTCTCAGTGCTGGAGGGCAACGATGTTGACGACGCTAGGCACGTGAGGACCTGATTAGCAGGTCATAGGTCAGCAATAGAGAAAAATAGGAGGAAGGGTGGGATACATGTCATATGTGGCCATTTTGCCAAGGAGAGGAGATTGGAAATGAATGGTTGTCAGAGCATTTGAGTTTGTCAATTGCTGGGCTGGACAAATACTGTAAGGAAAAGTGCGTAACAAATTCATTGACAACTGGGACCTCTTCTATGGCAGAAATGACTGTATGCCAGGGATGGGGTTCACTTATCTAGGTGTGGGAGTGGGAGCACTGGCCAACGCAGTGGAGGAGCTGTTAGGGCTTTAAAACCTAGGAATTAGGTTAGTGGTATGGGTTGTGGCGGGAAAAGTGTGAAGTCGAGGGTAGTAACTGAGTACTGGAGAACTAGTAATAGGCCAAAATGAGGTGGATATTGGAAAGCCAAGTGGCACTAAATGACAAGGACAGTAGACAGTATTAGGTATTTGGTGGAATAACAGAAAGGAGCAGGAAGGGTAAAGAGAGAGGGGGTCATTAAATATTTATTACACAAATAGTCGCAGTGCTGAGGAATAGATGGACGAGATGAGACTAGTTGCTAGTGCAGGTAACATAGATGTATTTGCCATTTACTGAGACGTGGCCCCCCCTGGTTAATTAAAAAAATTCGGGGGACATTGCCTGCAGGAATGTCAACATTCAGGGGTTTTAAATTGTTCAAGTAGTAGTAGTATTCGGGGAAGGGGGGTGGGGTGGCATCTGTATGTCCGTGATCGCTTGAGAACTGTTGCATAAAAAAACGGGGGTGTTAAGTCTGAATAACACATACAGAGTCTGTTTGCGATTAGAATTTTCAGAGGAGCATGAAAAAAATTAATTTTAGGTGTGATATACGTCCACAAATTGTCTAGATAGGGACCAGGGGAGACTATATGGGAGAATTGTTAGGGCCACAAGGCACGATAATGTAGTAATTCTAGGGGACTTTAACTTTAGTCATATTGATTGGATTTTCTTGACTGGGAATTTAGAATCATACGATTTCTTAGAAGTAGTTCAGGATTGTTTTTTTGAAGCCCAGTTTGTGCAGAACCTACAAGGGGTAATAAACCTGCCTTGACTTAGTTCTGGCAAACAATGAATCCTTGTTAATAAATTTAGAAGTTCAGAGGAAATGGGTGCTAGCGACCACAAATCAATTACAGTTAGAATTGAATGAAGTATGATAGGTAGGGGGATAACTCAGTAACTGTCCCAGATTTTCGCTCCTTTAGCGATTACGATGGCCTGTAGAGAAACACTTATCATCTGTTGACTGGGGTTAAAGAAGGAGCTATCAATATGACAGTTTCTGAACACATACATGCTGCTCAAGAACGTTTATCCCTTATAAGGAAATTAGATCAAATAGAAAATGACCCAAAATGGATGAATAATAGGCTGAAATATCTACTAGGGCATAAGAAAGGAATTTATAGGCGTATCAAAAGAGGCGAGGGTCATCTTATGAATCAGTATATTGACATTAAGAGGGACATTAAAAAGGGGATAAGAAAAGCTAAAAGGGACTATGAAATTAAAGTTGCTAGGGATTCTAAAACTAACCCAAAAAGTTTTTTCCAGGTCTATAGAACAAAAGTCAGAGATAAGATAGGTCCCCTTAAAAATAACAATGGGCATCTTACTGACAAAGAGAATGAAATGTGCTCGATTTTAAATAATTATTTTCTCTCGGTTTTTACACAGGAAGACACTAATAATGTTCCGGTAATTAATTTTTATAGTGGATCAGAAGAAGATAAATTATGTAACATCACAGTCACTAGTGAAATGGTTGTGAAGCAGATAGACCGACTGAAGCAAAATAAGTCACCGGGTCCTGATGAGGTTTTTTCAAGGGTTCTTAAGGAATGCGAAATGGAAGTCTGTGAACCATTAACTAATATTTTTAATTTATCTCTTCAAACAGGTGTAGTGTTGATATGTGGAAGATGGCTAATTGTAATTCCTATTTTTAAAACAGGGACAAGTCGTTACCGTCAAATTACCGCCCAATAAGCCTGACCTCAATTGTAGGCAAATTACTAGAGTCAATTATAGCTGAGATTATATAAGAAGCCATCTCGATAAGCATAGCTTGATTAAGGATACTCAGCATGGATTCACAAGAGGCCGGTCTTGTCTAACTAATTTATTAACTTTCTTCAGTAAAGCTTTTGAGGCTGTTGACCACGATAAAGAATTTGATATTGTTTACTTAGATTTTTAGTAAGGCATTTGATAGAGTTCCGCACCAAAGACTGTTGAAGAAAGTAGCAGCTCATGCATTGGGGGAAGGGTGCTCTCGTGGATCGAATCATGGCTCACAGACAGGAAGCAGAGAGTGTCCATAAATGGGTTAAATCCGAGTGGGATCAGTAACAAGTGGCGTTCAACAGGGATCAGTCTTGGGGCCCGTTGTTGTTTATAATATATATCAATGATCTTGATGAAGGAATTACTAGTGATATGAGCAAATTCGCCGATGACACGAAGATAGGTAGGATAATTGATTCAAACGTAGATGTTAGGGAACTTCAGGAGGATTTAGACAAACTCTACTCTTGGTCAGAAAAGTGGCAGATGCAGTTCAATGTAGATAAATGCAAGGTTCTGAAGCTCGGGAGTGTCCATAACCCTAGCACTTATAAGTTAAATAATGTAGAACTTAGCCATACAGATTGCGAAAAGGACTTGGGGGTTATGGTAAGCAGCAACCTTAAACCAAGACAGCAATGCCTAAGCGTACGTAATAAGGCAAATAGATTACTGGGATTTATATCAAGAAGTGTAAGCAACAGAAGTCCAGAGGTCATACTGCAGCTTTATACATCATTAGTAAGGCCTCACCTAGATTATGCAGCTCAATTCTGGTCTCCATATTACAGAATGGACATAAATTCGTTAGAAAACATTCAGCGTAGGATGACTAAATTAATACATAGCATTAGAAATCTTCCTTATGAAGAAAGATTGAAGACTCTTAAGTTACATTCACTTGTTAGACGAAGAATGAGGGGAGACCTGATCGAAGTGTATAAGTGGAAGATAGGTATTAATAAAGGGGATATTAACAAGGTCTTGAGGATATCTCTCCAAGAGAGAACCCGCAGTAATGGATTTAAATTAGATAAGTTTAGATTTAGAAAGGACATAGGAAAGTATTGGTTTGGAAATAGGGTAGTTGATGAGTGGAACAGTCTACCTAGTTGGGTTATTGAGGCTAGGACTTTGGGTAGTTTCAAATTTAGGTTGGATAAGTACATGAGTGGGAGGGGTTGGATTTGAGAGGGACTTGCACATCGGAGCTTGTTTCTTGGGTGGCATTGAAAATTGGGTTGGTCAAATGTTTGTTAGTGGGATGAATTGTAAAGGACCTGCCTAGTATGGGCCAACAGGCCTGCTGCAGTGTTCCTCCTTTCTTATGTTCTTATGTTCTTATGTAAGGGAGCCAGAACAGATCAGGGTGAGCGTGCTGTATAGGGATTTACTGGGACACGTAGAGGCCCCGGTGGTGGCACTATACCTTGTGTATGATTAAGGAGGGATTTGGAGGAGGTTAAAGAAGTTGAGGGTTCAACCATGGGAACGTTAGGTGATGTTCAGGTTACGACATGGAATCTTGCTGTCGGGTGCGGTGTTAAGGAATAGAAAGATGAGGGAAGCGGGAGTCTAGATTCTGAGGGGATAAGGGGATGGTTTACTCGTGCTTTAACTTTGGTGAAAGCGTGGGGGCGCTCAGTTTGGACGTGAGTGGCCTGTCGGAGACAGAGGCAAGGCCGGTGACGTACGTGGATGTGGATTGTTTTCATATCATCAGTTAATCAATCAATCAATCAAGTTTATTCTCTATAAGGATTACAATGCGGGGATTACAGATTTTGAATATTGTGTGGTTTACATGTTTTAAAATACTAATTACAGAGGGAGCCACTAGGACACCTAGCATGGCTAGGTATTTCGGGCAGACTTAGATTAATTCTAAACTTTAAATTATTACAGATTATGGTATTAAGGCTAAGTGACTACATTATAGTTTGTGAGTTTAGCAATGTGAATGTTTTTGTTTTGGCACAATACATAGTGTCTATATTGGAGTATCATAGGCAAACTTATGACTAGTTAGGATTCATTATTTTAAGATTAAGATTCGTATTTCTGTGTTTATAGTCAATGGGTGAGTGAAAGTGTGAACCACCAGGTGGTTTACACTTGGTTTGTTGACGGGGTGTATCAGGGAGATAAGATGTTTTCTAACTGTAGTTTTGAAAGTGATGAATGTGTCTGCAGTTCTAGAGTTTTCAGGTAGGGTGTTCCAGATTTTAGGCCCTTTGACACACATTGAATTTTTGTAAAGGTTTAGTCGGACACGGGGAATGTCATGGAGATATTTGTGTCTGGTGTTATGCCTGTGGATCCTGTCACAACTATCAAGAAAGTGTTTTAGGTCAAGTTAATATTGGAATTTAAGGTCCTGTAGATGTAGATTGCACAATAGTAAGTGTGGATGTTCTGAACAGGGAGTAAGTTTAGATCTATGAAGAGTGGGGGGGGGGTGTTGCCAGGGATGGGATTTAGTGATTAATCTTACTGCGGCATTTTGTTGGGTTATTATTGGCTTTAGATGTGTTGCTGCAGTTGATCCCCAAGCACAAATAGCATAGGTGAGGTATGGATAAATGAGTGAATAGTATAGTGTGAGAGGGGCAGTTTGCGGCACGTAATATCGTATCTTGGAGAGGATCCTCACCGTTTTGGATACTTTTTTTGTTATGTGTCGGATATGGGTGCTGAAATTTAGGTTGTTGTCGAGGAAAAGACCTAGGAATTTGCCCTCATTATGTCTGGCAATTAGAGTGTTGTCGACTTAAAAGTTTTAAGTTCCGCAACACCTGCTCCGCT
>NW_026489203.1:0-26822 GCF_026875155.1 Cherax quadricarinatus
AATGTTGTCTCGAAAGTTTTAGAATAAAATTAGATCCTGAGTTTGGATCTCTCGTGGCAATCCAACCTGGGAGAAAAATTTCACGGCTCCACAATAGCACGGCATTAATTTTCTCATAGAATACTTCGGGATAGCGTGTTGCAGCTCCATAAAAAAAAATAAGTTTTGGTTTCCTAGTTTGGTTCTAGGCAAAGGCCCAACACAATCAATAATAAAGTGAAAATGTTCACCATGCAGGGTGATAGGAATGAAGGCGCAGGGGAGGTGTGTGCGCTGGTTTCCCTGTCATTGACCCGTGGCAACGCGCACTGACACTACGTTTCCTTCATTTTTGGGCCCAAAGTAAAATGTTTTGCCAGTTTCCCGAGGGGTCTTTTTGACCCCCAAAATGTCCCCCTAGGGGGGAACTTTTGGAAAAAAATAAGGGCTTTTTTTCACAAAATTAACTGGTAACAAAAACGAGATTTTTTGACTGTGTGGAAACCTTTCAGCTGCAAACAGTATTTTTCTCCCCTCAGTACACCTTACTTAAAAAAACAATTATCGAGACCCTTTCTCACTCTCAGTAACTGCTATACCTCAGTCTTTCCAGTACTGTAAACAAACTGACCCTTGATTAAAATCATCATGATTGAAATTTAACGTCAGTTGTTCCTGAAGTGATGACCGGGGGGAGTCAGTGTTAATGACCCTGGGCGCAGGCGTCACAAACAACATTTCCCCAACCCCAAAATCATGCATCAACAAACTCAACAGAAAAAGGGAAAGGTTGTTGAATTTTTGACATGCTCTAGTAATTGCGCTGAAGGGGAAAATAAAATAGGTTTCTCTCTAAAAGCTTCAAGGGCATAATTATCATCAGTGTTATTATCAATCACAAGTGGTTTTTTTAATATCCCAGCATAAAGGATATCGTCCCTATCAAAAGTCCACGACCGAGGGGAAAACACCCCCGGATAACCCACTGAAAAAACCATAAAATAGCTTGTTTAATTTTAAAAATTTGTGCAGAGGCACTTTTTAACACCCCCTCCATGGGGTTCTAACAAACTCTTCTTGAAATGGGTATCGCAGTTATGGGCATACATCTTCTCTAAAAACGTGAGATAACTCCCCATTCTCTGAAAAAAATTTATCCGTTAGATGTGTTCGTCAATCCTATTTATCTTCGAAAAGTAAGGATCTTTGCGAACGAATCTTTTCGTAAATACCTTTCTGAGCTAGTCATCTTCCTGGTAACATTATTAAAACAGTAGGTAAGAGGAATTGCTAGGATTTTTTTGCTTTGTTGCTCGGAAGGGATACGACTTGAGTGGGGGGCCCACGCACGACTGTTTCTCGTTTCTTTTTCTAACTTTGCAATATTTCTCTAGTATGTCCTTTTCTTTTTCAATAGGTACTTTTAACTTTCTTTTTCGATAAAATTTCTGTCTACCACAGAGACAAAATTCGGGATTGTGATTTTTCCGGAAAAGGAAAGAGAAGTTACAGTAGCGGGTAATCGGCCCGAATGAGCACTGATTTTATTTGAAAATTCTAGGAAATTTTTATTTTTACCTTGTTTCTCTGTTTTTAGTACGTACAAGTTTGTGAGAAATCTCGTAATTGTCTGCTAATGCTGCAGTTTCCGAAATTGAGGTAGTTGATCGATCAGAATTCTTGATGTCAGCAGAATACAAATTTTTAAACTCTTTGGTAGAACAATGAAAAAGGCTGCGTAGTTGTTACATTGCAGCTCTAACCATCTCTCAAAAGCAATTTTTTCTCACGAAAACCCTACACATTTGTCTTTTTCGGTTGTAAAGTAGAAAAGCCTTTTATAATTAAGGAACAATTTATAGTCTCTGAATGTTTGTTTGACAGCTCATAACTAATGTACTTGGGAAAAAAGGAAACGCGTACAGGGTTTTAGCTCTTCCCGTCAAAGCGTTGACAATGTGCCCAGGCTTACGTGGCCTTCATAGCACGTGCCCCGTTCTCAAACACACAAATAGTGTCTAAGCATTTTCCCAAAAAAATTAGGAAACCCTGGAGCATTTTTGCACATTAAAAGGGTTCCTGTGTCTATCATTGTTGTCTTAAAGACGAACATTTTCTCTTTGGAAAATCTTCTTCTTTCCTCTGTGCCTCTTTTGTGCGCTGCAAAATAAGAGGCGTTTAACCTCTCAAACTGTTCCTGAGAGATAGGCAGTGGTAAGGGGGAGTAGGGGGAAAAACATGGTCTGGGCGGTCCTTAGTCGGGGCACTTTGGGCCCCGCGTCTCTAGAGTTAGTCTGGTCTAGGGTAGTAAATAAGTGTGATACACTGTATAGTATTTTGGGTGTGTCATCACAGCTTTAAAACTGTATATAGTGCAGTGGGAAAGGGGCGGGCGAAACGACTACAAGGCCAAACAGGGCCCCTTCTGCCTAGTTGCTCTTTCTTCATCAAAAAGAGTTATACTTCCTAATTTTACCCCTTTCTTTCTTCTGAAAATGCTCTTTGTTTTAAACAAAAACAATATTTTTAAATTTAAAGCGACAGTTTCAGCGGGGTAATTCCTGTTATATCCCACCGAGATATTTGTACTTGCCAAAAGTCTGAAGTTTTAATGTCTTAACCAAAAAAGTCAAGGGAAAATTAAAAGTTTTTACTTTGGCATACATCACGAAAAAATTTTACTACGAAGGGGTGATTTGGGGAAAATATAATCCTAAAAGGAATTTTGTTTGTTGTCTTAGGCTGAAATTTAAAAATATTTCCATCTCCTGGATCAAGAGACTCAGTCAGGTACATAATCCACGGGAGTTTAAAGATAAACTCAAAACTTTAATTGGGAAAATATCAAAGTGTTTGCCCTAGATTCCCCAGTAATGCAAACTGGACAATTTTTCCCCCTTTTCCCCCCCAAACACCTGGATCAAGAGTCCCCACAGGCCCCCTTTGTTACAAAAAAAGCGTTTCTAAAAGCTTAGGATCTCCAGTGAATACTAGAAAAAACTGCCCCCCAGCACCGCCTGTTACTGGGTTTTCGTAACAAGGGCAGTACCTTGTCCAATTTTTCCATTAAAATTCAGTTTTTTCAATAGTGCTTTTGGATTAAATGGTAGGCTACAACTAAAAAAATTAAAAATTTTAAAAAATTTATTAAGTAGTTTTTTTAGATTAAATTTTTAAAATTTAAAATTTAAATTTCAGCAATCAAAAAAAATCAATTCTCGGTTCAATTTATTGTGCTGAAAACAATATCACTTTATAATTCTTAAGACCGTCAGTACATAAAAAATTTTTAAGATATTACAAATAGTACAAGTTGTGTATCGTAAATGTCTTTAAAGTTAGCTATGTCTCAAGACTCAATAAGACTTAAAAAAGTGATACAAAGTCCTCAAATAAACTAATTTTTGACCGACGGCAACCCGAACAGTCTGCGAACAACAAAGAATGCTAAGCCCAATAGCAATCAAAAATCAAGCGACTGCGCCCAGAATCAGGAACTTGGAAATAAATAACGGAACACTAATTAGGAGGGGACCATCTGCGGAGATCCTCCACAAAAGTTACAAAACTCCCATAATACGACTCTTTGTCTAGCATAGGTAAAACTGTGACTGTGACAATACACAGGAACCAGTACAAAATTAGGTCAGGAAGCTATAGCTAAAGGACTGAGATGTTCAGAGCGTCTAAGTGACACACCCAACCTCAGTACAACGCGAAAATCACAAAGTCCTATAAACAATGTTTCTGTGAACAAAGTTCTACAGAACTAACAAGAATAATGAGACAGACAATCTGTTCAACCACCAAGCGAGTCTCCAGCAAACGAATACTTCAAGCGAGTGAGGAGCAACCCCCCCCCTCGAATCACGTGATAGCCCCGTGGACAACTGCAAAGCTCTAGAGCCGGCAGTATAACGAGCGACAAGCGATAATTACAGTAGTTTGACAATCAAGACTGAGTCACATATTATGTACATCCCTAACAACATAAGCTAAATAACAATATTACAGCCAAATAATAAATAAATCATTACAATTACATTATTAGGCTATTATCCTGCAAATTTAAGCAATATAAAATTATATGAAAAGATAATATAGCATTACATATACATAATAATATTGTACCCATTCAGGGGTTTGCAAACACCATCACAAACACATGCCATCACCAACACCACACGCACCACCACCATCACCACCAATCACCACCATCACCACCACGCACCACCATCACCACCACCACCACCACCATCAACCACCATCCCACCATCACACCAAACACTTCCTTTCCTTCGCCATCACCCCCACTCACCACCATCAGCAACCGTTCATCACCTCACCAACCTACCATCGTCCCAAATTCCCCAAACCTACCACCCTCAACCGTTACCATTAACCACATCACACCAACACGACCCACCATCTCCATCACCACATACCACCACCCTCACCATCACCATCACCATCAACACCATCACCACCACAATCACCTATTTACCACTATCACCATCACCACCAACATCACTAGACCACCACCATCTCCAACACACTACCACCACATCACCTCACCATCAACCATCAACACCACACCACCACCATCACCACCACCACACCACCACACCCACCTCCACCATCACCACCACCACCATCACCACCATCAAACCACCACCACCAACATCACCACTATCACCACCCCACAAACCATCACCACCACCACCACGACCAGCAACCACCACAACCACCACCACCATCACCACCGTCAACCACAACACCATCACCATTACCATCAATACGCATTTACCCACCATTCAATACCATCACCACCACCACAACACCATTCACCACCACTTCACGCAACCACCATCCCTCTAACCACCACTATCACCCACCCCCATCACCAACCATCATCATCATATCCACCATGACCATCATCACCACCACCATCCACCTCCACCATCACCACAAATCACAACCACCCACCACACAAACCATCACCACCACCACCATCACAACCATCACCTACCATCACCATCACATTACAATCACCAACACCACCACCACCTACCATCACCATCACCACCACCATCACCACCATCACCATCACCACCACCATCACCATCGAAGGGCACACCATCACCACCATCATCACCACCACCACCACCATCACCAACCACCATCACCACCTTCAACCACCTTCACCACCATCACCACAAACATCACCACCATCACCACCACCACTATCATCATAACAATCACCACACCACCGCCATCAAAAAACCCCCCCCACCGATCTGCACCACCATCACTACCACCACCATCTCTACCACCATCACCACCACAACCATCACCATCTCATCCCACCACCATCACCATCAACACTACCGACCACCAATCACTAACCCATCACCATTAATACCACAACCAAACCCCACCCGCCACAACCTCATCACCACCATCACCGCAACCACCTACCACCAACCACCATCATACTACACCTCCACCCCACCATCACCACCACCACACACACCACCAACCACCAACACCACCACCACCACTCACCAACACCATCACCACCACCACCACCACAATCCATCACGCAACCACCACCCACCATCAATACCATCAACCTCCACCACCACCATCACCACCATCAACCCACCACCACCATCCCCCACCACCACCATCCCTACAACACGCACTACCACCACCACCACCATCGAGGTCGCACCATCACACCACCACCACCATCACCATCACCATCACCACCAATCACCATCACCACCACCAACACCACCACAGCCATAACCACCACCACCACCACCACCTTCACCACCACCATGCACCCTCCATCACCACCACCCACCATCATCCACAGCAACATCATCAACTATCACACACCGACCATCACCAACTCCACCACCCCACCATCTCTCCCATCCACAAAACCCCATCACCACTACCGACCACCATCACCACGCACCACCACAATCACACCACTAACCCACCACCGATCACCATCATCACCACCACCACCGACAATCAACCCTACCACCAACCCACAACCATCACTACCATCACTCCCGTCCACCACAACCACCACCACCTCGCCTCCATCATTAACCATCACCACCATCAATACCATCACGCACCAACTACAACCGATTCACCACCACCACCACATCAACACCACCACCACCACACGCAGCAACCATCATCACCACGATCAGCTCCATCGACACCATCACTCACCATCCCACCACCACCACCACCAAACCATCACCATCACCACCACCACCACCCACCATCATCACCACGCACCGACCACCATGATCACCATCACCATCCACCACCTCCAACACCACAAACACGAACAACCATCAACACCTTCCACCATCACCACCACCACCGATGTAGCCACCACCACCACACCATCACCACGATCACCACATCACCACTATCTCCGCCACCACACCACCACACCAGCACGTATCCAGTCACCATCACCATCACCACCACAACCACCACTACCATCCACATCACCATCCACCATCACCACCACCACCATTACAACCACCACGAGACACCATCACATCCATCACCACCACCATCACAACCATCACCACCACCATGCACAACCATCACCACCTCCATTCCCATCACGTGCACCACCACCACCATCATCACCACCTCAACCACCATCACAATCACCATACGATCCATCACCATCACCCATAATTCACCATCAACCACCACCATCATCACCACCAACAACCACACAACCGCATCACCACCACCAGCCATCACCACAACCACCATCACCATCCACCACCACCGGATCACCACCATCGCCATCATAACCGACTCATCACCACCATCACCTTCACATCACCTTCACCACCACCATTAACCATCACCACCAACACCATCACCATGCAAACTCACTAACACCACCACCACCATCACCACCATACCCACCACGCACCCTCACCTACCATCAACGCACCATCGCCACCACCAACCTTCAACCACCACTCCACCACCATCACCATGTCATTTTTCTATACCACCACCACCACCATCACCACCATCAACGTCACTACCACCGACCACACCACCACAACCACCGATCCATCACCACCACCACCACTACCACCACGCATCCCACCACCATCTCCTCACCACCACCACAAGCAATCACCACAATACACACCACCACCATCACCACAACCACCACCACCACAACCATCAACACCATCAACACCTCCTCCACCACAATCACCACCACCACGTACCACCACTACCACCACCACCCACCACCCCTAAACCACCACCACCACCACCATAGCTATAATCACCATACCACCACCACCAAAACCCCTACCAAAAGACCACACACCATCACCACCTTCATCACCACCACCGCACCACCGACCACCACCTAACCAATTGACCACCTAACCACCATAACCACCACCACCATGCACCACCACCCACTCACAGCATCACAACCAATCTCCACCGAGAACCATCACCACCACCAATCACTATCACCCACCTCATCACCACCATTAATATCAACCACCATCACCATCACCACCATCACCAAACCACCATCACCACCACCAACCACCATCACCTATATCACCACCATCATCCACCCACCACCATTCACCAACACCACAACCACCAACACCATCAACCCACCATCACCACCACCACCACCACATCCACGCACCATTATCACAACCGTCACCACCACAATCAACACCACCATCACCACTACCATCACCACCACCACAATGCACCAAACACCATCAATACAATAGCCATCAGCACCACCGAACACCATGCATCACCACCATCCAACCCCTCACCACCAGCACCATCACCATCCATCACAACCACGACACACCACCACCACCATCATCAAATACCATCACCACCACCATCCACCACAAAAACCATCACCGCCACCACGCACCAACACCACCATCACCGACCACCATTACCACCACCACCACCACCATCACCGACCACCACCACCATCACCACCATCACCTACCAACCTCCATTACCACCACCACCCCTCCACCAACCCAACACCAACCACCAACCAATCACCATACCTCACCATCCCAGCCACCACCATCACCACCACCATCACCACCATCATCATATCCTCCACCATCACAATCAAGCACCACCATCACCACCATCACCTCCAACATCACCACAATCAAACCACCCCACCATAGAACCATCACCACCACCAACACAACCATCACCAAAGCATCACCATCACCACAACAATCACCAACACCAACCACCACCACAATCACCATCACCACCACCGATCACCACTCACTATCACCACCACCATCACCCACTATCACCATCACACCGACCATCACCACCGACCACCACCATCACCACCAAGCTCCACCATCCATCTCCACCTTCACCACCTTCACGCACCAACACCTCCACCATCCACCACCCCACGATCATCACTATCACACACCACCACCGCCATCACCACCAATCAGCACCACCATCACCACCTACCGACCGATCTCTAGCCACCATCCAACCATCACCACCACCATATCTACCACCACCGTGTCACCATCAACACTTAACCACCACCATCACCACCATCACTCATCACAATCAACCACTACCCCCCACCACCACAACCACACCCACCATCACCGCAACCACACCACCAACCATCAATACTACACCTCCACCACCACCCTCACCACCATCACTCTACCAACACCATCCGCTACCACCACCATCCCCACCATCCACCATTCACCATCACTCACCGACCACCACCATCACCGTCATCTCCACCACCACCACCACCATCACCAGCATCTCCACCACCACCAGCCATCACTCACCACTATCCCACCACTACCAACCACCAAACCATCACCCATCTCCACACACCACCACCACTATCACCACCACCCCACCATCAGCTGCCGAGTCATCCACCAGTCACCGACCATCACCATCGACTCCACCACCACCACACCAACAACAACCAACCACCACTGACCACCAACAACATTCACCGACCACACCACTACTCACAACAATCACCACCATCACCGAAACCACCACCACCATCAATACCATCACCTAAACCACCACCACGACCACCAACAACCAACCACAAACCACCACCAACACCACCACCACCACCACCACCACCATACCTACCACCACCTACCACCATGCCCCACCACCACCACCACCCACCACCACCACCATCACCAACGACCCACCCACTCACCGACCATCACCATCCACCATCACCATCACACCATCACCACCAATCACCACCACCATCACCACCCCGCCCATCACCTACCACACCACCACCTTCAACCACCACCAGTCACCACCGTTCACCATTCACCATCACCTCCACACCACCACACCATCATCACTATCACCACCTCACCATCACCACCGTCCACCACCACCATCTCTACCATCACCATCACGCACTACCAACCACAATCACCACTAACACCCACCATCAACCACACCCCACCACCCTAAATCAAAGCCACTACCACCACCATACACATCACCATCACCACCACCACCACACCATCACTACCATCACCATCGTCACCAGAACCACACCACCACCGCCTCCATCAATACCACCCCACCATCAATAAACATCACCACCACACAAACCATCACCACCCCACCACCACCATCACACTCCAAACACCACCATTACCACCACCTACTAACCATCCATCACCACCATCACCACATCCACCACCATCACCACCACCAGAGGTCCACGACCACCACCATCACCAACCACCACCACCACCACCATCATCACCTTCCACCACCACCCATCATCACCATCACCGATCATCACCACCTCCACCGACCACCACACCACAACCATCAACAACCTCCACCATCACCACCACAACCATTACCAATCCCGACCATCCAACCAACACCACCATCACCACTATCACCACCATCATCACCACCACCAAGCAGCAACCATCATCACCATCATATCACCACCACAACCACACACTATACCATCACCCATCACCATCACCACCCCCACCACCATTACAACCCACCACGACCACCATCACAACCATACCGCACCACCATCACAACCAGCACCACCGGACCATCACAACCATCACCACCATCACCATCACCATAACAATCACCAACACCACCACCACCATCACCACACCACCACCATCACCAACCATCACCACAACCACCACCATCACCAACACCACCATCACATCACCACCACAATCACCACCCCTCGCACCATTCACCACCACCCTCACCACCTTCACCACCTTCACCACCATCACCACAGAACCATCACCACTACACCACCGACCACTATCATCACTATCATGCACCACCACCACTGCCATCACCACATCTCAACACACCATCACCACCACCACCACTCTACCACCATCACCATCACCACCACAACCATCACCATCTCTACCACCACCATCCACGATCAACACTACCACCACCATCACTAACCATCACGCCATCACCATTAATACCACCACCACCACCACCGGAACCACAACCATCAACGACCATCCACCGCAACCACCACCACCACCAACCACCAACAATACTATCACCTCCACCATCACCACCACCACCATCCCCCTCACCACCACCACCACCACCAACCCACCACCACCACCCACCAACACCATTCACCACCACCACAACCATCACCTGCACACCACCACCACCAGTTAACTACCATCAACCTCCACCACCACCATCCCAACTCTCACCATCAACCACCACCACCATCCCCACCACCACCATCCTCCACCAACACCACTCCACCACCAGCACTATCACCATGTTTCGCCACCACCGTCACCCCACCACCATCACCATCATCACCATACACCACCATCACCATCACCAACCACGCACACCACCAGCCACCATCACACCACCACCACCACCACCTTCACATGACCCCACCATCACCTCCATCACTACCACCACCATCACCACCACCACCACAACACCACGACCACCACCATCACCATCACCATCGTCACCACCACCACCACAAACAACCACTACCACCACCATCACCATCAACATCACCACCACCCACCACAACCATCACTACCCATCACCACCGTCACCAACAACCACCACCACCGCCTCCATCAATACATCACCACCATCAATACATCACCACCACCTACAACCATCAACCACCACCACCACATCAACACCACCACCACCACCACCACTACCATCATACCACCATCAGCACCATCACCACCATCACCACCATCACCACCACCACCGCCACCACCATCACCATCACCACCACCACCACCACCACCACCATCATCACCTCCACCACCACCATGATAACGCATCCACCATCCACACCACCTCCACCACCACACCACAAACACCACAACCAATCACAGCCTTCCACCATCACCACCACCACCATTACCACCACCGGACCACCATCACCAGCCATCACCACTATCTCTGCCACCATCACCACCACAAGGCACTATCATCATACATCACCACCACTACCACCCACTAACCATCACCATCACCATCACCATCACCACCACGCGACCATTACAACCAGCGACGACCACCATCACATCCATCTACCACCACCATCACAAACCATCACCACCACCATCACAACCATCACCACCACCATCATCACCACCAAGCACGCACCATCATCACCTACCCTCACCACCACCCCAATCATCACCACCATCACAATCACCAACACGACATCAGACCATCACCATAATCACCATCACCCCCACCATCCATCACCACCACACCATCACGATGAACGCATCACCACCACCACCATCACCACAACCACTATCACCGACCACCACCACCATCACCACCATCGCCATCTAACCCGACGCATCACCACCATCCACAATCACCATCACACCGTTCACCACCACCATTACCATCACACGCACACCATCACCATCACCACTATACACCACCACCACCCATCACCACCACCACACCACCACCACCATCAACCACCATCACCACCATCGCCACCACCCACCTTTCACCACCATCACCACCATCAACCGGTCACTACCACCACCACAAACCAACAACGCACCAACACCGTCACTACCAACCACCACCACCACCACACTTACCACCACCACTACCACCCACCACCACCGACCATCTCCGCCACCACCGACCACAACCATCACCACAATCATCACCACAACCATCACCACAACCACCACCACCACAACCATCAACACCATCATCACTCTTCCTCCACCACAATCACCTGCCACCACTACCACCACTACCACCACCACCACCAACCCACCACCACCACCACCATCATAATCACCACCACCACAACCTACCACACCACCACCATCATCAACATCCATTCTTCACCGACCACCACCACCACCACCATCCCCACCACCAACATCACCACCACCTCCACCAATTCCACCACCACCATCATCACTACCACCACCACCACCCATGACAACCACCACCACCATAAACCACCACCACCCATCACCACCACCACCATCACACAATCACCACCAACATCACCACCACCATACACTATCACCACCATCATCCACCAACCATTAATATCACTCACCACCATCACCAAGCACCACCATGCACCACCACACCATCACCGACCACCCCCACCATCACCATCATCACCACCATCGACCACTCACCATCCCCATCACACAACCACCAACACCACCACCATCACCAGACCAACACCACGCACCACCACCACATTCACCACCATTATCACAACCTTCACCACCACCATCCACCGACCACCATCATACCAGCCACCATCACGTCCACACCATCTCACCACCATCACCTCCACCAGACACCACCACCAACATCCACAATCAACCACCACCATCAAACCACCAGCCACAATCACCACCACCACTCAATACCATCGCCATCAGCACCACCGACCACCATCGACACCACCACCACCCTCAACCACCAGCACCATCACCACCATCACCAACACCAAACCACCACCACCAATCAATACCATCACCACCACCATTCACCACCAAAAACTCATCACCACCACCACCAACACCACCATCACAACAACATTACCACCAACACCCATCGAACACCCCCACCACACCACTACCATCACCACCATCAACCGACCACCGACCCCCATTATACACCACCACCTCCACCACCACCACCACCACCGAACAATCAACCATCCCACCATCACCCTCACCATCCTCACCACCACCATCACCACCACCATCACCGACCATCACCAATCACCTCCACATCACAATCACCACCACCATCACACACAATCTCCTCAACATCACCACAATCAAAACCACCACCATCACAACCATCACCAGCCACCATCACAACCATCACCACCATCACCATCACCACAACAATCACCAACACCACCGACGACCACAAATCACGCATCACCACCACCATCACCACCATCACTTATCAACAACCGACCATCACCATCACCACCATCACCTTCACCAACCACCATCACCACCACCACCACCATCACCACCATCTTCCATCCACCATCACCACCTTCACCACTTCACCACCATCACCTCCACCATCACCACCACCACTATCATCACTATCATCACCACCACCACCGCCATCACACCCTCTGCAAACCACCATCAGCCGACCACCACCACTCTATCCATCACAATCACCGTCCACCATATCTAACCACCTGCACCATCACCATCAACACTACCACCACCATACAAATCAACCACCATCACCATCGACCATCAATACCACCACCACCACCACCCCCAAACCATCACCACCCTCACCGCAACCCACCACCACCACCATCAATTACTATCAATCACCTCCACCCACCCCAAACGCACCACCACCATCCCCACAACCACCACCACCACCAACACCACCAGCCCACCACCATCACCGTCATCTCCACCCACCACCCCACCATCACCAGCATCTCCACCACCACCACCTCACCACCACCACCACAACCACAAACCACCACCATCACCATCTCCACCACCACCACCACTATCACCACCACCAACTCACCATCACTTGTCATCTCCACCTTCACCTCCAACACCAGCATCTCCACCAGCCACCACCAACACCACCAACCACCCTACCCCGGACCAACAACATCACCACCGTACCACACCAAAACAATCAGCCACCATCACCGGAACCGACCACCACCATCAATACCACACCTAAACCACCACCACCACCACCACACCACCAACTCAACCACCACACCACCACCACATCCCCCAACACCACCACCACCACCACCATGGCCCACCACGCACCACCACCACCACCACCTCACCCACACTACCACCACCACCATCACCACCACCATCACCATCACCAATCCCACCAACACCACCACGCATGTACCACCACCACATCACCACCACCACCACCACCACCACCTTCACTCACCACCAACACCACCTGTCACCATCACCAACACCTCCATCACCCACCACCATCATCACTATCAACCACCACCATCACTCACCTCCACCACCACCATCTCTACCATCACCATCACCACTACCACCACCATCACCACCACAATCACCACTACCACCACCATCACCACCACCACCACAATCAACCACTACCACCACCATCACCATCACCACCACCACAACCATCACTACCATCACCACCGTCACCAGAACCACCACCACCGCCTCCATCAATACCATCACCACCATCAATAACATCACCACCACCACAACCATCACCACCACCACCACCAACAACACCTCCACCACCACCACCACCACCACCACTACCATCATCACCACCATCACCACCATCACCACCATCACCACCACCACCACGACCACCACCATCACCACCACCCACCACCACCACCAGCATCACCTCCACCACCACCATCATCACCATCACCATCCTCACCACCTCCACCACCACCAACACCACAACCATCAACACCTCCACCATCACCACCACCACCATTACCACCACCACCACCATCACCACCATCACCACTATCACCACCACCATCACCACCACCAGCACCATCATCACCATCACTATCACCACCACAACCACCACTACCATCACCATCACCATCACCACCACCACCACCATTACAACCACCACGACCACCATCACAACCATCACCACCACCATCACAACCATCACCACCACCATCACAACCATCACCACCACCATCATCACCACCACCACCACCACCATGATCACCACCCTCACCACCATCACCATCATCACCACCATCACAATCACCACCACGATCATCACCATCACCATAATCACCATGACCACCACCATCATCACCACCATCACCATCACAACCATCACCACCACCACCATCACCACCACCACCATCACCACCACCACCATCACCACCACCACCACCATCACCACCATCGCCATCACAACCACCATCACCACCATCACCTTCACCATCACTTTCACCACCACCATTACCATCACCACCAACACCATCACCATCACCACTATCACCACCACTACCATCACCACCACCACCATCACCACCATCACCACCATCGCCACCACCACCTTCACCACCATCAACACCATCACCGTCACTACCACCACCACCACCACCACCACCACCACCACCTCTACCACCACCACCACCACCATCTCCTCCACCACAACCACAACCATCACCACAATCATCACCACCACCATCACCACAACCACCACCACCACAACCATCAATACGATCACCTCCACCACCACAATCAACACCTCCACCATCACCACATACCACCACCACCACCACCACCACCACCACCAACCCTACCACCACCACCACCATCATCATCACCACCACCACCAACTTTACCACCTCCACCACCATCATCATCACCATCATCACCACCACCACCACCATCCCCACCACCAACATCACCACCACCACCATCCCCACCACCAACATCACTACCACCACCACCACCATCACCACCACCACCAATATCACCACCACCACCACCACCACCATCACCACCACCACCATCACAATCACCACCACCACCACCACCCTCACCATCCTCACCACCACCACCACTACCATCATCGCCATCACCATCATCACCACCACCACCATCACCACCACAATCACCACCATCACCACCACCATCAAAACCACCACCACCACCATCACAACCATCACCACCACCATCACCACAATCACCACCATCACTACCATTACCACCACCACCACCATCACCACCACCACCACCACCACCACCACCATCACCATCACCATCACCACCACCCCTATGACCACCATCACCATTACTACCACCATCACAACCACCATCACCATCACCACCACCATTACCACCACCACCACCACCGTCATCACCACCACCACCATCATCACCACATTCACCACCATCACCACCACCACCATCACGATAACCACCACTACCACCACCATCACCACCACCACCATCACCACCACCACCACCACCACAACCATCACCACCACCACCACCATCACAACCATCACCACCACCATCACCACCACCATCACTATCACCACCATCACCATCATTACCATCACCACCACCATCACCATCACCACCATCAACACCACCATCACCATCACCACCACCATCACCATCACCACAACCACCAACACCATCACCACCACCATCACCACAACTACCACCACCACCACATTCACCACCATTATCACCACCTTCACCACCACCATCACCACCACCTTCACCACCACCATCACCTCCACCATCACCACCATCACCTCCACCATCACCAACACCAACACCACCATCACCTCTACCATCACCACCACCACCATCACCACCACCATCAATACCATCGCCACCCACCACCACCACCATCATCACCACCACCACCATCACCACCAGCACCATCACCGCCATCACCTCCACCACAACCACCACCATCACCAATACCATCACCACCAACACCCACCACCATCACCACCACCCACCATCACCACCATCACCACCACCACCATTGCCACCACCACCACTATCACCACCTCCACCATCACCACCACGACCATTACCACCACCACCTCCACCACCACCACCACAATCAACATCACCACCATCACCCTCACCATCCTCACCAACAAAACCACCACCACCACCATCACCACCATCATCATCACCTCCATCACCATCATCACCACCACTATCACCACCATCACCTCCAACATCACCACAATCACAACCACCACCATGGCAACCATCACCACCACCATGACAACCATCACCACCACCATCACCATCACCACAACAATCACCAACACCACCACCACCATCACCATCACCATCACCACCACCATCACCATCACCACCACCATCACCATGACCACCACCATCACTACCACCACCACCATCACCACCACCACCTCCACCACCACCTTCACCATCACCAACAGCACCACCACCACCACCATCACCACTCTCACCACCACCACTATCATCACTATCATCACCACCACCACCGCCATCACCACCATCTGCACCACCATCACCACCACCACCATCTCTCCCATCACCATCACCACCACCATCTCTACCACCACCACCATCACCACCACTACCCCCACCACCATCACCACCTTCACCACCTTCACCATCACCAACATCACCACCACCACCACCACGATCATCACCACCATCACCACCACCACTATCATCACTATCATCACCACCACCACCGCCATCACCACCATCTGCACCACCATCACCACCACGACCAACTCTTCCACCACCATCACCACCATCACCATCACCATCAATACCACCACCACCACCATCACCACCATCACCACCACCACCATCCCCACCACTACGATCCCCACCACCACCGCCACCACCACCACAACCATCACCGCCATCTCCACCACCACCACCATCACCAGCATCTCCACCACCACCACCACCATCACCACACCACCACCATCACCATCACCACCACCACCACCACCATCATCATCACCACCACCACAACCATCATCAATATCACCATCATCACCACCACCACCATCACCATAACCACCACCACCATCACCACAACCACCACCACCACCACCATCACCACCACCACCACCACCACCACCATCACCACCACCAGCATCACCACCACCACCATCACCACCACCACAACCATCACCACCACCACCATCATCACCATCACCACCACCACCATCACCATCACCACCATCAGCATCATCACCACCATCACCACCACCACAATCACCACCACCACCATCACCACCATCACCACCACCACCCCCACCGCCACCACCATCACCACCACCACCACTATCACAACCATCACCACCACCATCACCACCACCATCACCAACACCACCACCATCACCACCACCACTATCACCACTATCACCACCACCACCATCACCACCATCACCACCATCGCCACCACCACCTTCACTACCATCACCACCATCACCGTCAATACCACCAACACCCTCACCACCATCACCGTCACTACCACCATCACTACCATCACCACCAACACCACTACCACCACCACCACCATCACCACCACCACCACCACAACCATCACCACAATCATCACCATCACCACCACCACCACCACAACCATCACCACCATCACCACAACCACCAGCACCACCACCATCAATACCATCACCTCCACCACCACCATCACCACTGTTGCGGCCCCCTGCCAAACTAGCGGTTAAATAGTTAACCTGCCGGCCGGCAGTACCACTGGGTACGTCATCAAACCCAATGTGGGGACTGCTGAGCCGGCCTTAGAGCAGTAAGAGCCTGAGTGCCTCACGGTACGCATCTAAGCAGTAGGTACCTGACCACCTAAGGGTACAGTCTACTGGCTTCAGCTACATGAAGTACCTGAGCACCTCAGGGTACGCACCTAAGCAGTAGGTACCTGAACACCTAAGGGTACACGTCTACTGGCTTCAGCAACATTATGTACCTGAACTCCTCAGGGTACACATCTAAGCAGTAGGTACCTGACCACCTAATCGTACACGTCTACTGGCTTCAGGAACATTAAGTACCTGAACTCCTCAGGGTACACATCTACGCAGTAGGTACCTGACCACCTAATCGTACCTATCTACTGGCGTTAGAAGAACCGCTCACCGCAGCTCACTGAGTCTGTTGGCCTCAGTTACTTGACGGCCGCATTCAGTGAGCTTGCAGCATGGTGTTCGGCTAGCGGTGTGTCAACCGGCTTTGGAGAGGATTTACTGGACTACCGGTGATGTCTGTGGACTCACCGTCTACGTTGATCAACTGTGGGCCGGAGTCATCAGATGCTGTTTAGTGGGACATTACATGAAGAAAAGGTTGGAGTGTTACACTGAACTGGGCCAGGACCGTAGTGTGACACTTAGGGACGTATGATGGAGTGGAACACTGAGATATGCACAGGACCGTAGTGGAACACTGAGATATGCACAGGACCGTAGTGGAACACTGAGATGAAAAGGGTGTCGTGGGACACTGAAGATGGCCTGGTTGTAGTGTACACTGAATAGTGTCATGTGACTGGCTCGACCGGATAAGTGTCGTGAGAAGCAGTTGATTGTAATTTATTATTATACAAATGTTATTTATAATTTATTATTTTAGCATATAGATATATATATATAGTGACACAGTAGTGTCAAGAGAGTTGTATCCTGTGTAGGGTTACGAATTATTTATTATTTTAGTAAGATGCTAATTATAATTTATTATAGTAACATGTACATATTATTATATATCATAGTTCAAATACCTCTAGACCAAAGATAGTTGATTAAAGATTAATTTGTTTTAATGTGTGTATTTATGTATCCCCAGCTGTATAGCCCTTGTGGCTTAGCGCTTCTTTTTAATTATAATAATAATATGTATCCCCAACTCTTTATTACAAAAGGAGTAAATCTTACCATTTATATTTAAAAATTACTGGGTTGTAATAACCACCATCACCACCACCACCATCCCCACCACCACCATCCCCACCAACACCACCACCATCACTACCATCACCACCATCACCACCACCACCACCATCACCACCACCACCACCACCATCACCATCGCCACCACCACCACCACCATCACCACCACCACCACCACCATCACCACCACCACCACCACCACCATCATCAATATCACCATCACCACCACCACCACCACCATCACCACAACCATCACCACCACCACCAACCACCATTACCACCACCACAATCACCACAACCACCACCACCACCACCACCACCATTACCACCACCACCACCACCACCATCACCACCACCACCACCAACACCACCATCATCACCACCACCACCATCATCAATATCACCATCATCACCACCACCATCATCACCACCACCACGACCATCATCAATATCACCATCATCACCACCACCACAACCACCACCACGATCACCACAACCATCACCACCACCACCATTACCACCACCAGCTCCACCACCACCATCACCACCATCACCATCACCACCACCATCACCACCACCACCATCACCATCACCACCACCACCATCATCACCATCACCATCATCACCACCATCACCACCATCACCACCACCATCATCAACATCACCATCATCACCACCACCACCACCATCACCACAACCATCACCACCATCACCATCACCACCACCACCATCACCACCTCCACCACCAACACCATCTTCAACCACCACCATCACCAACTTCACCATCACCATCACCACCATCACCACCACCACCATCACCACCATCACTACCACCACTGTCATCACTATCACCAAAACCACTACAACCATTACCACCATCTCCATCACCACCAGCACCATCTCTACAATCACCATCACCACCACAACCATCTCTACCACCACCATCACCATCACCACTACCACCACCATCACCACCATCACCATCACCACCACCACCACCACCACAACCATCACCACCATCACCGCAACCACCACCACCACCACCACCATCAATACCATCACCTCCACCACCACCATCACCACCACCACCACCACCACCACCACCACCATCATCACCACCACCACCACCACCATCACCACCAAACCCTCTCCACCACCACCAACACCATCACCACCACCACCATCATCACCACCACCACCACCCACATCAATATCACCATCATCACAACCACCATCACCACCACCAGCACCACCACCACCATTACCACCACCACCACCACCATCACCACCATCACCACCACCATCACCACCACCACCAACACCATCACCACCATCATCACCATCATCACCATCACCATCATCACAACCATCACCACCACCATCACCATCATCACCACCACCCGAACCGCCACTACCATCACCACCACCACCACCATCACAACCATCACCACCACCATCATCACCACCATCACACCACCACCACTATCATCACTATCACCTCCACCACCATCAGCACCACCATCACCACCACCACTATCATCACTATCACCAACCACCATCCACCACCACCACCATCACCACCACCACCATCACCACCACCACAATCACAATCACCACCACCACCACCCACACCATCCTCACCACAACCACCACCATCATCGCCATCACCCACCACCATCTGCACCACCACCATCTCTACCATCACCATCACCACTATCACCATCACCACCACCACCACCACCACCGCAACCACCACAACCATCACCACCATCACCACCGTCACCACAACCACCACCGCCACCATCAATACCATCACCACCGTCAATACCATCACCACCACCACAACCATCACCACCACCACCACAACCATCACCACCACCACCACCATCACCACCACCACCACCATCACCACCACCACCATCACCACTATTATCACCACCACCACCACCACCATTAACACCACCACCATCACCACCACCACCACCACCAGCACCATCATCACCACCAAAACCAACATCATCACCTTCGCCATCCTCACCACATCCAACACCACCATCACCAAAAGCATCACCACCACCACCATCACCACCACCACCACCACCATTACCACCACCATCACCACCACAAGCACCACCATCATCATCATCATCACCATCACCACAACCAGCATCACCACCACCACCATCACCATCACCACCACCATTACAACCACCACGACCACCATCACAACCATCACCACCACCATCACAACCATCACCACCACCACCACTATCATCACCACCCTCGCCATCACCACCACCATCACCTCCATCACCATCACAACCATCACCACCATCACCATCACCACCATCGCCATCACAACCACCATCACCATCACCATCACCACCACCACCACCATTACAACCACCACGACCACCATCACAACCATCACCACAACCATCACAACCATCACCACCACCACCACCATCATCACCACCCTCACCACCACCACCACCATCACCATCACCTTCACCACCACCATCACCATCACCACCATCACCATCACCACTATCACCGCCACCACCATCACCATCACCACCATCACCACCATCAGCACCCCCACCACCCCCACCACCACCACAACCACCTTCACCACCATCACCATCATCACCATCACCACCACCACCACCATCACCACCATCAATACCATCACCAACACTACCACAATCACCACCATCAACACCATCACCAACACCAACACCAACACCACCACCACCACCACCATCACCACCATCATCACCACCATCACCATCACCAGCAAACCACCACAACCACCAACACCACCATCATCATCATCACCTCCACCACCACAACCACCACCACCACACACACGCCATCACCACCACCACCTTCTCCACCATCACCATCTCCACCACCACCATCACCACCACCACCACTAATATCACCACCACCACCACCACCACCACCATCACCATCACCACCACTACCACCATCATCACCACCAACATCAAAAACACCACCACCACCATATAACCATCAAAACCATCACAAGCATCACCACCACCATCACCACCACCAACCTCACCACCACCATCACTATCACACCACCACCACCACCTCCTTCACCACCATCACCACCACCAACCATCACCACCACCACCATCATCACCACCACCATCACCACCACCACCATACAACACCACCATCAATACCCATCATCACCACCACCAACCACATCACCATCATCACCACCTCCATCTCCACCACCATCAAAACCATCACCATCACCTCCACCACCACCACCACCCATCACCATCACCACCACCATCACCATCACCACCACCACCACTTTCACCACCACCATCACCACCACCATCACCACCACCATCACCCCATCACCATCACCATCATCACCACCATCACACACCACCACCACCACCACCACCCACCACCACCACCACCTCCACCACCACCACCATCACCACCACCATCACCACCACCATCACCGCCATCACCATCACCACCACCATCACCACCACCATCATCACCACCACCACCTTCACCACCACAATCACCACCTCACCACCACCATCAACACCACCATCACCACCACTAACACCATCACCACCACCGCCAACATCACCACCACCACCACCACCACCATCAATCACCACTAGACAACCACCACCACCAGCACAACCACCACCACCTCCATCAATACCATCACCACCATCACCACCACCATCACCACCACCATCACCATCACTGCCATCACCATCACCACCACCATCACCACCACCATCACCACCACCACCACCTTCACTACCACAATCACCACCTTCACCACCACCATCAACACCACCATCACCACCACCACCACCATCACCACCACCGCCAACATCACGACCATCACCACCACCACCACCACCATGAATACCATCACCACCACCATCACCACCACCACCTCCATTACCACCTCCACCATTACCACCACCACCATCACGTCCACCACCATTACCACCACCACCACCACCAGCACCACCATCACCACCACCATCATCACCACCACCATCACCACCACCATCCAATACCATCACCACCACCACCACCATCACCACCTCCATCTCCAGCCCATCAACACCATCACCACCACCATCACCACCACCAATACTTTCACCACCACCATCACCACCACCATCACCACCTTCACCTCCATCACCACCACCATCACCATCACCACCATCACCGTCACCACCACCACCATCTCCACCACCTCCACCACCATCACCACCTTCACCACCATCTTCACCATCACCATCACCACCATCAGCACCATCACCACCATCACCACCACCATCACTATCACCACCACCACCATCACCACCATCATTACCACCACCACCATCACTATCACCACCACCACCATCACCACCATCACACACCATCACCACCACCATCACCACCACCACCACCGCCACCATCAATACCCTCACCACCGTCAATACCATCACCACCACCACAACCATCACCACCACCACCACCACCACAACCATCACCACCACCACCACCATCACCACCACCACCATCACCACCACCACCACTACCATTACCACCAATCACCACCATCACCACTATTAATCACCACCACCACCACCACTATTAACACCACCACCACCATCACCACCACCACCACCACCAGCACCACCATCACCATCACCACCAACATCATCATTATCACCATCCTCACCACCTCCACCACCACCATCACCACAATCATCACCACGACCACCATCACCACCACCACCATTACCACCACCACCACCACAATTACCACCACCACCACCATCATTACCACCAGCACCACCATCATCATCATCACCATCACCACAACCACCATCACCACCACCACCATCACCATCACCACCACCACCACCATTACAACCACCACGACCACCATCACAACCATCACCACCACCATCACAACCATCACCAACATAACCATCACCACCACCATCACCACCACCAGCACCATCACCACCCTCACCATCACCACCACCATCACCTCCATCACCATCACAAACCCTCACCACCATCACCATCACCACCATCGCCATCACAACCACCATCACCATCTCCATCACCACCACCACCATTACAACCACCACGACCACCATCACAACCATCACCACCACCATCACAACTATCACCACCACCATCACCACCACCACCATCATCACCACCCTCACCACCACCACCACCATCACCATCACCTTCACCACCACTATCACCATCACCACCATCACCACTATCACCGCCACCACCATCACCACCATTAGCACCCCCACCACCCCCACCACCACTTTCACCACCATCACCACCATCACCACCATCACTACCACCACCACCATCACCACCATCACCACAACCACCACCACCACCACAACCACCACCACCAAAAGCACCACCAAACCCCCATCAATACCATCACCACCACCACCACAATCACCATCATCACCACCATCACCAACACCACCACCACCATCACCACCATCACCATCTCCAGCACCACCACAACCACCATCACCACCACCACCACCACCATCACCACCGCCATCACCACCACCACCATCCCCACCACCAAACCCTCTCCACCACCAAACCCTCACCACCACCACCACTAATATCACCACCACCACCACCATCACCATCACCACTACCACCATCACCACCATCAGAAACACCACCACCACCATCACAACCATCAAAACCATCACAAGCATCACCACCACCATCACCACCACCACCAACCTCCTTCACCACCATCACCACACCACCATCACCACCACCCTCATCACCACCACAATCACCACCACCATCAATACCATCACCACCACCACCACCATCACCACCTCCATCTCCAGCACCATCAACACCATCACCACCACCATCCCACCACCACCACCATCACCACCATCACCACCATCACCACCATCACCTCCACCATCACTCCATCACCATCACCATCACCATCATCATCACCATCACAACCACCACCACCACCATCACCCCCACCATCAACACAACCACCAATATCACCACCACCACCACCATCACCACCACCATCACCAACACCATCACCACCACCATCACCGCCATCACCATCACCATCACCATCATCACCACCATCACCGCCATCACCATCACCACCACCATCACTACCACCATCACCACCACCACCAACTTCACCACCACAATCACCACCTTCACCACCACCGTCAATACCATCACCACCACCATCACCACCACACCAACCTCCATCACCACCTCCACCATCACCACCACCACCATCACCACCACCACCATTACCACCACCACCATTACCACCATCACCACCACCACCCCCACCACCATCACCATCACCACCATCACACTCACCATCCTCACCACCACCACCATCACCACCACCACCATTACCACCATCATCACCATCATCATCACCACCACCACCACCACCACCTTCACAACCATCACCACCACCACCACCATCACCAACACCACCACCACCACCATCACCACCACCATCACCATCACACCCATCACCCCTCACCACTACCATCACCACCACCACCCTCACCACCACCTCCCCCCCAAAATTCCCACCCAAAACACCCCCAACACCTCACCA
>NW_026489214.1:0-42659 GCF_026875155.1 Cherax quadricarinatus
TCATTTTCCCTTTCCAACCGGGGTTTTGGGGGGCCGTGGGGTGGGGACCTGTAGCATCTTGGGGTTTAAGCTCGGTGTTGGGGGGAGGCGGTGGGTATGGTTTGTAGGTGTTGGGATGGGTGATAGGTTGTTTTGGTTCTGAGAAAAAATTGTGTTGTGCTCCCCTTGCTTTTCGTTCTCTCTGACTGCTTGCTGGTTCCCCCCTTGTCTTTTTCCCCCAGCCCCTTTCGCTTTTTTGTCTTCCCCTCAGCGCTGTCTTTTCTGATGTTTCTGCTCTGTCTGGAAACCTTCTTGTACCTTCCGAGTTTTTAAACCGTGGTTTCTTTTGGGGACCCTGTTCTGCCTGTTCCGTCTTGAATCGCTTGTTTGGTCGTTTCTCCCTTCGACTACCCCCCTATTCTCTGAAAATTTACAACCTCGTCATCTTTTTTCACCTATTTCCTTGATGATTTTCTAAATCTCCTTCTTTCTTCCTGCTGCCTTTCAGTGTGTGTCCTTTCCTCTCTCTCCTGAAGCCATGGATAAACACTGTTTTTGGGCCCTTTCCTCCTCCCATTGCCTCACCCTCTTTGACTCTGGATCCTGCCTGTATGTGGTCAGTTTCTCCCTTGATTTTTCCAGTGGCTCTTGATAGCATGGTTGTGCCTCAGCATTCGACCTATCACCCTCTCCATCTGTACCCAGTTGTTCTTCCCTTTCACTCCTTGGCCCTCCTTGGCAGGCTGATATGACCTTAGCATAATTCATAATTCCTTCCTTCCAGTTCAGCCTATCAGCTTCATATGCTGTGTCTTCTCTGGTGTGTCTGTGAGTGTCTGTGTGTGTGTGCGTGCATGTGTGTCTGTGTGTGTGTGTGTGTTTTGTGTGTTGTGTGTGTGTGTGTGTGTGTGTGTGTGTGTGGTGTGTATGTTGTGTGTGTTTTGTGTGTGTTGTATGTGGTGTATGTGTGTATGTGTGTGTGTATGTGTGGGGTGTGTATATGTGTGTGTATGTGTGTGTCTGGTGTGTGTGTTTATGTGTGTGTACTCACCTAGTTGTACTCACCTAGTTGAGGTTGCGGGGTCGATTCCGAGCTCCGGGGCCCCGCCTCTTCCTGATCGCTACTAGGTCACTCTCCCTGAGCCGTGAGCTTTATCATACCTCTGCTTAAAGCTATGTATGGATCCTGCCTCCACTACATCACTTTCCCAAACTATTCCACTTACTGACTACTCTGTGGCTGAAAAATACTTCCTAACATCCCTGTGATTCATCTGTGTCTTCAGCTTCCAACTGTGTCCCCTTGTTACTGAGTCCAATCTCTGGAACATCCTGTCTTTGTCCACCTTATCAATTCCTCTCAGTATTTTGTATGTCGTTATCATGTCCCCCCTATCTCTCCTGTCCCCCCCGGTCGTCAGGTTTATTTCCCTTAACCTCTCCTCGTAGGACATACCTCTTAGCTCTGGGACTAGTCTTGTTGCAAACCTTTGCACTTTCTCTATTTCTTTACGTGCTTGGCTAGGGGTGGGTTCCAAACTGGGGGCCGCATACTCCAATATGGGGTTAACGTACACAGTGTACAGGGTCCTGAATGATTCCTTATTAAGATGTCGGAATGCTGTTCTGAGGTTTGCTAGGCGCCCATATGCTGCAGCAGTTATTTGGTTGATGTGCGCTTCAGGAGATGTGCCTGGTGTTTACTCACCCCAAGATCTTTTTCCTTGAGTGAGGTTTGTAGTCCTGGCCCCCTAACTGTACTCCGTCTGCGGTCTTCTTTGCCCTTCCCCAATCTTAAATGACTTTGCACTTGGGGGGATTGAACTCCGGGAGCCAATTGCTGGACCAGGTCTGCAGCCTGTCCAGATCCCTTTGTAGTTCTGCCTGGTCTTCGATCGAGTGAATTCTTCTCATCAACTTCACGTCATCTGCAAACGGACACCTCAGAGTCTATTCCTTCCGTCATGCGTTCAACAATACCAGAAACAGCACGGGTCCTAGGACTGACCCCTGTGGGGCCCCGCTGGTCACAGGTGCCCACTCTGACACCTCGCCACGTACCATGACTCGCTGCTGTCTTCCTGTCAAGTATTCCCTGATCCATTATAGTGCCTTCCCTGTATCCCTGCTTGGTTTCCCCCAGTTTTTGCACCAATCTCTTGTGTGGAACTGTGTCAAACGCCTTTTTGCAGTCCAAGAAAATGCAATCCACCCACCCCTCCTCTCTTGTCTTACTGCTGTCACCATGTCATAGAACTCCAGTAGGTTTGTGACACAGGATTTCCCGTCCCTGAACCATGTTGGCTGCTGTTGATGAGATCATTTCCCTTTTTAGGTGTTCCACCACTCTTCTCCTGATAATCTTCTCCATGATTTTGCATACAATACATGTGTGTGTGTATGTGTGTGTGTGTGTTTTGTGTGTGTGTGAGTGTGTGTTGTGTGTGTGTGTGTATGTGTGTGTGTGTGTGTGTGTGGGGTGTGTGGGTGTGTTTTGTGTGGTGTGTGTGTGTGTGTGTGTGTTATGTGTGTGTGTATGTGTGTGTGTGTATGTATGTGTGGTGTGTGTGTGTGTGTGTGGGTGTGTGTGTGTGTGTAAAACTCACTCATTTGTACTCACCTATTTGTGGTTGCAGGGTCGAGTCACCCGCTCCCCGGCCCCCCCTCTTCGCTGATTTCTACTAAAATCCTCTGTCTCCCTGCCCCATGAGCTCTATCATACCTCGCCTTAAAAAATATGTATGGTTCCTGCCTCCACCACATCACTTTTTAGGCTATTCCATGGCCTGACAAATCATGATGAAGAAATACTTCCTAACCCCCTTTGTTTCATCTGAGCTTAACTTAATTGTGACCTCTTGTGTCTGTGCCCCCATCTCGGGAACATCCCGTCTTTGTCTACCTTCTATTCCGCCGTTTTTATATGTTTACATGTCCCCTGACCCCCCGGCCTCCAGTGTCTCGGGCCGATTTCCCTAAAACTTTCTTCTTGGCAATCCCCGTAGCTCGGGGACCTTTGCAAATTTCTCTAATTTCTTGACGTGCTGATAGGGGTGGATTTAAACGGTGCTGCACTCCCGTATGGGGCCGACTAATGGTGTACAGAGTCTTAAACGAAACCTTTCGAGTTTCGGAAAGCTACGTAGGTTTTCCCGGGGCCCCTATGCGCGCGTTATCGTTTATGTCGCCTCAGGGATATGCTCGGTGTTATTCCCCCCCCAGATCTTTTCCCTTGTGACGTTTGCAGTCTTTGGCCCCTCTAAACTATATTTTTCTGCGGTCTTCTTGCCCTTCCCAATCTTCATGGAAAATTGCATTTGCGGGTTTAAATTTAAGGGGCCAGTTGCGACCAGGCTTGTAGCCTTCCAGATCTCTATGTAGTCCGCCTGATCCCTCCCATCGATTCTTTCATTAACTTCACAAACGTCTGCAAACAAGGAACTTCTGAGTTTCCCTTCCGTTATGTCGTTCACGATACCAAGAACAGCACAGGGCCTAGGGCTGACCCCCGTGGAACCCCGCTTGTCACAGGCCCCACTCTGACACCTCGTCGCGTACCATGACTCGTTGTTGCCTCCCTGTCAGATATTCTCTGATCCATTGCGTGCCTTTCCTGTTATGTTTGCCTGGTCCTCTAGTTTTTGCAGTAACCTCTTGTGAGGAACTGTGTCGAAAGCCTTCTTGCAGTCCAAAAATACGCAGTCGATCCACCCCCTCTCTCTCTTGCTTACTTCCGTCACCTTGTCATAAAACTCTAGTAGGTTTGTGACACAGGATTTTCTTCCCTGAAACCGTGCCTGGTTGTCAATTATACACTTGTTTCTTTCCAGGTGCCCCACCACTCTCCTCCTGATGATCTTCTCCATGACCTTGCATACTATACACGTTAGTGATACAGGTCTGTAGTTTAGTGCCTCATGTCTGTCTCCCTTTTTAAAATTGGGACTACATTTGGCCATTTTCCATACCTCAGGGAGTTGCCCAGTTTCAAATGATGTGTTGAAGATCTTTGTTAATGGCTCACACAATATCTCTGCTCCCTCTTTAAGGACCCATGGAAGTGTTGTCTGGTCCCACCGCCTTGAGGTGTCAAGTTCGCATAGCAGCTTCTTCACCTCCTCCTTGGTTATATGTACCTCATCCAGCACTTGCTGGTGTGCCCCCCTGTTCTGATTTCTTGGAGTCCTACTGGTTTCCACTGTAAATACCTCTTTAAATCTTGTGTTGAGCTCCTGACATACCTCTCGGTCGTTTCTTGTGAATTCCCCATCACCCTTCCTCAGTCTGATTACCTGGTCCTTGACTGTTCTTTTTCCTCCTGATGTGGCTGTACAACAGCTTCGGGTCAGTCTTTACTTTTGATGCTATGTCATTTTCATATTGTCTCTGAGCCTCCCTTCTTATCTGTGCATATTCGTTTCTGGCTCTTCGCTGATTTCTTTATTTTCCTGAGTTCTCTGTCTTCTGTACCTTTTCCATTCTCTAGTACACCTAGTTTTTTGCCTCCCTACACCTTTGGGTGAACCAAGGACTCGTTCTGTTCTTCCCATTATTTCTGTTTCCCTTGGGAACAAACCTCTCCTCTGCCTCCTTGCATTTTGTTGCTACATAGTCCATCATTTCTTGTACTGGTTTTCCTGTCAGTTCCCTCTCCCACTGAATGTCTTGAAGGAAGTTCCTCATGCCTGAGTAGTTCCCCCTTTTGTAGTTTGGTTTTTTCCCAGCCTGTTCCTGCTACTCTCTCCACTTGGAGCTCAACTATGTAGTCGAAGCACAGAACCACATGATCACTAGCTCCCAGGGGCCTTTCATACATGATACCCTCGATGTCCGAACTACTCATGGTGAATACAAGGTCCAACCTTGCTGGTTCATCCTCTCCTCTCTCTCTGGTAGTGTCTCTAACATGTTGATGCATGAGGTTCTCCAGTACCACATCCATCATCTTGGCTCTCCATGTTTCGGGACCCCCATGGGGCTCCAGGTTTTCCCAGTCAATCTCCTTGTGATTGAAATCACCCATAACTAGTAACTTTGCTCCCCCCATGTGTGCTCTCCTGGCCACCTCGGCTAGTGTGTTGATCATTGCTCTGTTGCTCTCATCGTATTCTTCTCTTGGCCTCCTGCAGTTCTGTGGTGGGTTGTACATTACTGCAATTATCACCTTATGTCCCTCAGACTGGATTGTTCCTACTAAGTAGTCCCTTTCGCCCATGCCATCCATTCCTTCCATTTTCTCAAAACCCCACTGGTTTTAATGAGCAGTGCAACTCCTCCTCCCCCTCCTCCCTCTGTCTTTCCTGAAGATTTGATATCCGGATGGAAAGATTGAATCTGTTATTATTCTGGGGAGTTTTGTTTCTGTGAGTGCTATTATGTCTGGGGATGTCCTTTGATTCTTTCGTGCCACTCCTCATACTTGTTTGTTTTTTCCATCTGCATTTGTATACCACACCTTCAAATTCTTTTCTAAGACTGTGGGCTGGGAAGTATATTGGGGTTGGGGAAGTGGGAGACCTGGTAAGGAACTATGGTTGTTGCTGTGGGGGTGAAGTTTGTAATGTTGTGGGTGGGGCATTGGATGTGGGCATGGGTGTTTTGATTTAGAGTGTTTGGTTGCACCCGGGGTTGACCTGGTTGGGAGGCTTCTATAGAAAGTTGTGAGGGGGGCTGTATTAGATCTTCTTCCTGGGTCGGGGATCTCCTGTCTGTCTTCTCCATCCCTCTCTTCCTCCTTTCGCCTTTGTACCATCTCTCTCATTTTTCTTCCTTTCTTCTTGTGTTCTGTCGCTGTCGAGAAGAACCCCTCCTGTATGCCGTCATGTCCCTTAATCGTGCTTTCTCCTGCAGGATCCTGGTCCGAGTCGCTTCTGCCTTGAAGGTCACTCTCACTGGCCGGGTTCTTTTTTTTACAAACCCCCCTATTCTCCGAAAATTTTCCAGCTGGGTCATATCGTCTTCTCCTATTGCTTTCATGATGCTTTCAATTGCTTTTTTCTCCCCTTGTTTTCTTGCTTCATATGTTTCCCCTTCGACTTCCTGGAGCCCATACACAAAGACTGACGTGTGTTGTGTGTGTGTGTGTGTGTGCTCGCCTAATTGTGGTTGCATGGGTCGAAACTCAGCTCCTGGCCCCGCCTCATCACTGACCGCTACTGCGTCGTCCCTCTCCCTGCTCCATGAGCTTTATCATACCTCGTCTTAAAACTATGTATGGTTCCCGCATCCACTACATTGCTTGCCAGACTATTCCACTTCCAAATAACTCTGTGGCTGAAGAAATACTTCCTAACATCCCTTTGACTCATCTGAGTCTTCAGTTTCCAATTGTGACCCCTTGTTTCTGTTTCCCCTCTCTGGAACATCCTGTCTCTGTCCACCTTGCCTGTTCCATACAGCATTTTGTATGTAGTTGTCATGTCTCCCCTGCCCCTCCTGTCCTTCAGTGTCGTCAGACCGATTTTCCTTAACCTTTCTTTATAGGACATTCCCCTTAGTTCTGGAACTAGCCTTGTTGCAAACCTTCGCACTTTCCCTAATATCTTGACGTGTTTGACCAGGTGTGGGTTCCAAACTGGTGCTGTGTACTCCAGTATGGGCCTGACGTACACAGTGTATAAAGCCTTGAACGATTCCTTACTGAGGTATCGGAATGCTATTCTCAGGTTTGTCAGGCGCCCACATGCCACAGCAGTTATCTGGTTAATGTGTGCTTCTTGCGACGTACTCGGTATTATACTCACTCCTAGGTCTTTCTCCTTGAGTGAGGTTTGCAGTCTTTGGCCTCCTAGTCTGTAATCTGTCTGCGGTCTTCTTTACCCTTCTCCGATCTTCATGACTTTACATTTGGCGGGGTTAAATTCTAGGAGCCAGATGCTGGACCACGTATCCAGCCTGTCCAAGTCTCTTTGCAGACCTGTCTGGTCCTTGTCTGAGTTAATTCTCCTCATTAACTTCACATCATCTGCAAACAGGGACACTTCTAAATCTTTCCCTTCCGTCATGTCGTTCACATATACCCAAGAATAGCATTGGTCCCAGGACTGACCCCTGTGGGACCCCGCTCATCACAGGCGCCTTTTAGGTATTTTCTGATCCATTGCAATGCCCTTCCTGTTATATGTGCCTGATCCTCCAGCTTCAGTACTAATCTCTTGTGAGGAACTGTGTCGAAGGCCTTCTTGCAGTCCAAGAAAATGCAATCAACCCACCCCTCCCTCTCATTTCTTACTTCAGTTACCTTGTCATAGAACTTAAGTAGGTTTGTGACAGAGGATTTGTCTTCCATGAATCCGTGCTGGCTGTCGTGTATAATCTTGTTCCACTCCAGGTGCTCCACCACTCTCCCCCTGATAATCTTCTCTGTGACTTTGCATACTATACATGTCAGTGACACTGGTCTATAGTTTAGTGCTTCATTTCTGCCTCCTTTCTTAAAGATGAGTGTGTGTGTGTGTGTGTGTGTGTGTGTGTGTGTGTGTGTGTGTGTAATCACCTAGTTGTACTCACCTAGTTGTGGTGGGAGGGGTCGATTCACAGCTCCTGGCCCCGCCTCTTCACTGGTCACTACTAGGTCACTCTTCCTGCTCCACGAGCTTTATCACACCTCTTCTAGAATCTATGTATAGATCCTGCCTCCACTACATCACTTCCCAGACTATTCCACTTCCTAACAACTCTGTGACTGAAGAAATACTTCCTAACATCCCTGTGGTTCATCTGAGTCTTCAACTTCCATTTGTGACCCCTTGTTGCTGTCCCATCTCTGGAACATCCTGTCTCTGTCCACCTTGTCGATTCCTCTCAGTGTTTTATATGTCGTTATCATATACTCCGTATCTCTCCTATCGTCCAGTGTCGTTAGGTAGATTTCCCTTAACCTCTCATCGCAGGACATGCCTCTTAGCTATGGGACTAGTATCCTGACGTGCTTGACCGTTTACTGGTTCCAAACCTCAGCTGCATTCCCCAATATGGGCCTGATGCACACGGTGTACAGGGTCTTGAACAATTCCTTATTGATATGTTGGAATGCTATTCTAAGATTTGCTAAGCGTCCATATGCTGCAGCAGTTATTTGGTTGATGTGCACCTCAGATATGCTCGGTGTTATACTCATCTTTGCCCTTCCCCAATCTTCATGATTTCGCACTTGGTGGGGTTGAACTCCAAGGGCCAGTTTCTGGACTAGGCCTGCAGCCTATCCAGATCTCTTTGTAGTCCTGCCTGGTCCTCCTCTGATTGAATTCTTCTCATTAACTTCACATCGTCTGCAAACAGAGACACCTCTGAGGCAGTTCCTTCCGTCGTGTCATTCACACATACCAGAAACAGCACCGGTTCTAGAACTGACCCCTGTGGAACCCAGCTCGTCAGAGTTTCCCACTCTGACACCTAGTCATTTACCATGACTCTCTAATGTCTTCCCGACAGGTATTCCATGATCCATTGCAATGTCTTCTCTGTTATACCTGCCTGGTCCTCCAGCTTCTGCACTAATATCTTGTGTGAAATGTGCCAAAAGCCTTCTTATAGTCCATGAAAATGCAGTCTACCCATCCCTCTCTCTCTTGGCCCCCATGTGGCTCCAAGTTCTCCCTGTCATTTCTCTGCAATTGAAGTCACCCACAATCAGCAGCTTTGCCCTGCTCGCATGAGCCCTTCTGGCTACTTCAGCAAGTGTATCAACCATCTATCTGTTACTCTCATCAAGGGCTTCTTGCTGTTCTGTGGTGCGTTATACATCACTGCAATTACCACCTTTGGACCTCCAGACTGAAGTGTTGCTATTATGTAGTCTTTTGCTTCTCCTCTGTCTCCTTTCTCCAGCTCCTGAAAATCTCATTGGTTTTTGATGAGCAGTGCCACTCCTCCACCTCCTCTGTTGCCTCTGTCTTTCCTCAGTATCTGATATCCCATTGGGAAGATGGCATCTATTGTCATTCCTATGAGCTTTGCTTCTGTGAGAGCCGTCATGTCCAGTGATGTCTCTTTGATTCTTTCGTGCCATTCCTCCCACTTATTAGTTATTCCATCAGCATTGGTGTACCATACCTTTAGTTTCCTCCCCAACACTGTGTTCTGTGGGGCTTGTGGGGGCTGGGAGAGTGGTGGATCTGGCAGTGTCCTGTGGAATTCTACTCCATAGTGTTGGGTTGGGGCTGTGAGTGTGGATTGTTTGTATTGGGATAGAGTGTTTGGCTGTGGGGTTCTGAGGGTGGTTCACGAAAATCACTCCCTATGAAAGCAAAAGACTCGGCAGGAGAAGCAACATTCCCCCGATGAAAAGCAGGGGCGCCACTAGCACGAAAACAGGCAACACAGTAAGTGTCCGGGGCCCAAGACTGTTCAACTGCCTCCCAGCATACATAAGGAAGATTACCAATAGACCCCTGACTGTCTTCAATAACGCGCGGAATAGGAACCTAAAGTCAGTACCTGAACAGCCGGGATGTGGTTTGTACGTCAGTTTGCATGCGGCCAGCAGTAACAGCCTGGTTGATCAGACCCTGATCCATCACGAGGCTTGGTCCTGGCTACTATTATGGATAACAGCCAGGATAGTAACCAGGATAGTACCCATGATAGAAGCCAAGATAGCAGCCAGAATAGTAGCAAGGACAGAAGCCAGGTTAGTAGTCAGGACAGTAACCAGGATAGTAGCCACGGTAGTATCCAGGATAGTAGGCAGAATAATAGCCATTACAATAGCCAGGATAGTAGCCAGGAGAGTAGCCAGGATAGTATCCAGGATAGTAGCCAGGATAGAAGCCAGGATAGTAGCCAAGATAGTAGCCTGGAGAGTACCCAGGATAGTAGCCAAGGTAGTAGCCAGGATAGTAGCCAGGATAGAATCCAGGATAGTAGCCAGGATAGTAGCCAGGGTAGAAGCCAGGATAGTAACCAGGATAGTAGCCAGGGCAGAAGCCAGGATAGTAGTCAGGATAGTAACCAGGACAGTAACCAGGACAGTAGCCAGGGTAGCATCCAGGACGGTAGCCAGGACAGTAGTCAGGATAGTAACCAGGATAATAGTCAGGATAGTAGCTAGAAGAGTAGCCAGGGAAGTATCCAGGATAGCAGCCAGGATAGTTGCCAGGATAAAAGCCAGGATAGTAATCAGAATAGTAGCCAGGATAGTAGCCAGCATAGTAGCAAGGATAGTAGCCAGGATAGGAGCAAGTACAGTAGCCAGCACAGTAGCCAGGATAGTAGCCAAGATAGGAACCAGGACAGTTGCCAGCAGAGTAGCCGGAATAGTAGCTTGAGTTTACCTGGAGAGAGTTCCGGGGGTCAACGCTCCCGCGGCCCGGTCTGTGACCAGGCCTCCTGGTGGATCAGAGCCTGATCAACCAGGCTGTTGCTGCTGGCTGCACGCAAACCAACGTACGAGCCACAGCCCGGCTGATCAGGAACTGACTTTCGGTGCTTGTCCAATGCCAGCTTGAAGACTGCCAGGGGTCTGTTGGTAATCCCCGTTATGTGTGCTGGGAGGCAGTTGAACAGTCTCGGGCCCCTGACACTTATTGTATGGTCTCTTAACGTGCTATTGACACCTCTGCTTTTCATTGGGGGGATGGTGCATCGTCTGCCAAGTCTTTTGCTTTCGTAGTGAGTGATTTTCGTGTGCAAGTTCGGTACTAGTCCCTCTAGGATTTTCCAGGTGTATATAATCATGTATCTCTCCCTCCTGCGTTCCAGGGAATACAGGTTTAGGAACCTCAAGCGCTCCCAGTAATTGAGGTGTTTTTATCTCCGTTATGCACGCCGTGAAAGTTCTCTGTACATTTTCTAGGTCGGGCAATTTCACCTGCCTTGAAAGGTGCTGTTAGTGTGCAGCAATATTCCAGCCTAGATAGAACAAGTGACCTGAAGAGTGTCATCATGGGCTTGGCCTCCCTAGTTTTGAAGGTTCTCATTATCCATCCTGTCATTTTTCTAGCAGATGCGATTGATACAATGTTATGGTCCTTGAAGGTGAGATCCTCCGACATGATCACTCCCAGGTCTTTGACGTTGGTGTTTCGCTCTATTTTGTGGCCAGAATTTGTTTTGTACTCTGATGAAGATTTAATTTCCTCATGTTTACCATATCTGAGTAATTGAAATTTATCATCGTTGAACTTCATATTGTTTTCTGCAGCCCACTGAAAGATTTGGTTGATGTCCGCCTGGAGCTTTGCAGTGTCTGCAATGGAAGACACTGTCATGCAGATTCGGGTGTCATCTGCAAAGGAAGACACGGTGCTGTGGTTGACATCCTTGTCTATGTCGGATATGAGGATGAGGAACAAGATGGGAGCGAGTACTGTGCCTTGTGGAACAGAGCTTTTCACCGTAGCTGCCTCGGACTTTACTCTGTTGACGACTACTCTCTGTGTTCTGTTAGTGAGGAAATTATAGATCCATCGACCGACTTTTCCTGTTATTCCTTTAGCACGCATTTTGTGCGCTATTACGCCATGGTCACACTTGTCGAAGGCTTTGCAAAGTCTGTATATATTACATCTGCATTCTTTTGTCTTCTAGTGCATTTAGGACCTTGTCGTAGTGATCCAATAGTTGAGACAGACAGGAGCGACCTGTTCTAAACCCTTGTTGCCCTGGGTTGTGTAACTGATGGGTTTCTAGATGGGTGGTGATCTTGCTTCTTAGCACCCTTTCAAAGATTTTTATGATATGGGATGTTAGTGCTATTGGTCTGTAGTTCTTTGCTGTTGCTTTACTGCCCCCTTTGTGGAGTGGGGCTGTCTGTTGTTTTTAGTAACTGTGGGACGACCCCCGTGTCCATGCTTCCTCTCCATAGGATGGAAAAGGCTCGTGATAGGGGCTTCTTGCAGTTCTTGATGAACACAGAGTTCCATGAGTCGGGCCCCTGGGGCAGAGTGCATGGGCATGTCATTTATCGCCTGTTCGAAGTCATTTGGCGTCAGGATAACATCGGATAGGCTTGTGTTAATCACATTTTGTGGCTCTCTCATAAAAAATTCATTTTGATCTTCGACTCTCAGTCTGGTGAGCGGCTTGCTAAAAACTGAGTCATATTGGGACTTGAGTAGCTCACTCATTTCCTTGCTGTCATCTGTGTAGGACCCATCTTGTTTAAGTAGGGCCCCAATACTGGACGTTGTTCTCGATTTTGATTTGGCATAGGAGAAGAAATACTTTGGGTTTCTTTCGATTTCATTTATGGCTTTTAGTTCTTCCCGCGATTCCTGACTCCTAAAGGATTCTTTTAGCTTAAGTTCGATGCTTGCTATTTCTCTGACCAGTGTCTCCCTACGCATTTCATATATATTGACCTCTTTTAGCCGCTCTGTTATTCTTTTCCGTCGCCTGTAAAGGGAGCGCCTGTCTTTTTCTATTTTACATCTACTCCTCCTTTTTCTTAGAGGAATAAGCCTTGTGCATACATCGAGTGCCACCGAGTTAATCTGTTCTAGGCATAAGTTGGGGTCTGTGTTGCTTAGTATATCTTCCCAGCTTATATCGGTTAGGACTTGGTTTACTTGGTCCCCACTTTATGTTTTTGTTATTGAAGTTGAATTTGGTGAATGCTCCCTCGTGACTAATCTCATTTTGTCGGTCTGGGGTTCCGCGCATACATGTCTGAACCTCAATTATGTTGTGATCTGAGTATATTGTTTTTGATATGGTGACATTTCTTATCAGACCATCATTGTTAGTGAAGATGAGGTCTAGTGTATTCTCCAGTCTAGTAGGCTCTATTATTTGCTGGTTTAAATTGAATTTTGTGCAGAGATTTAAAAGCTCGTGTGAGTGTGAGTTTTCATCAGAGCTGCCTCCTGGTGTTATTACTGCAACAATATTATTTGCTATATTCCTCCATTTTAGGTGCCTTAAGTTGAAATCCCCCAGGAGCAAGATGTTGGGTGCAGGAGCTGGAAGATTTTCCAGACATTGGTCAATTTTTAACAGCTGTTCCTGGAATTGCTGGGATGTTGCATCCGAGGCTTGTAGACTACCACAATGACTAGGTTTCGGTTCTCGACCTTTACTGCTAAAACTTCCACTACATCATTTGAGGCATTTAGCAGTTCTGTGCAAACAAGTGACTCTGCAATGTACAGGCCAACCCCCCCCCCCTTTTGCCTGTTCACTCTGTCACATCTGTATAGGTTGTAACCTGGGATCCATATTTCGTTGTCCAAGTGATCCTTTATGTGGGTCTCAGTGAAAGCCGCGAACATTGCCTTTGCCTCTGCAAGCAGTCCACGGATGAAAGGTATTTTGTTGTTTGTTGCTGGCTTTAGACCCTGTATATTTGCAAAGAAGAATGTTATCGGACTGGTGGTATTGTTGGTACTGGGGGTGGATTTTTTTTCCGGCATTAGTATCTGTATCTGTTGGTTTGGAGTGGAGGCCATCGACTGTGGTCCCACTCCAGGAATGACTGGATTTGGTGTACGATTTCTGCCATAGCTAGGATACTAGCCAGGATAGTTGCCGGGAAAGTAGTCAGTATAGCATCCAGGATAGTAACCAGGACAGAAGAAATGATAGTAGTCAAGATAGAAGCCAGGATAGTAACAAGGATAGTAGTCAGGAAAGTAGCCAGGAGAATAGCCAGGATACTAGCCAAGATTGCAGCCACGATAGTAGCCAGGAGAGCAGCTAGCATAATAGACAGGATAGTAGCCAGGACAGTATCCATGATAAAAGTCAGGGTAGTAGCCAGGATAATAGCCAGGATAGTAGTCAGGATAGAAGCAAGGATAGTAGCAAAGACAGAAGCCAGGGTAGTAGCCAGGATAGTAGCCAGGGTAGTAGCCAGGGAAGTAGCCAAGACAGTAGCGAGGATAGTTGCCAGGTTAGACTCCAGGATAGTAGCCAGGATAGTAGCCAGCATAGTTGCCAGGATAGTAGCCAGGATAGTAGCAAGTATAGTAGACAGGATAGTAACTAGGACAGTTGCCTGGATAGTAGCCAGGATAGTAGCCAGAGTAGTAACCAGGATAGTAGACACGGTAGTAGCCAGGATAGTAACTAGGACACTAGCCTGGATAGTAGCAAGGATAGTAGTCAGGATAGTAGCCAGGGTAGTAACCAGGATAGTAGACACGGTAGTAGCCAGGATAGTAACTAGGAGACTAGCCTGGATATTAGCAAGGAGAGTAGCCAGGGAAGTATTCAGGATAGTAGCCAGGATAGTTGCCAGGATAAAAGCCAAGATAGTAGCCAGGATAGTAGCCGGGATAGTATCCGGGATAGTAGCGAGGATAGTAGCCAGGATAGAAGCCATGATAGTAGCAGGATAGTAGCCAGGACAGAAGCAAGGATAGTAGCCAGGATAGTAGCCAGGATAGTTGCCAGGATAGAAGCCAGGATAGTAGCCAAGATAGTAGATAAGATAGTAGCCAAGGTAGCAGCCAGAGTAGTATCCAGGATAGTAGCCAGAGTAGTAGCCATTTAAGAGCCATGATAGTAGCCAGGATAGTTGCCAGGATAGAAGCCAGGATAGAAGCCAAGATAGTAGCCAGGATAGTAGCCAGGACAGTAGCAACAATAATAGCCAGGATAGTAGCCAGGGTAATAACCAGGATAGTAGACACGGTAGTAGCCAGGATACCAGCCAGGGAAGTAGCCAGGATAGTAGCCAGGAGAGTAGGCAGGATAGTAGCTAGATAGTAGCCAGGGTAGTAGCCAGGATAGAAGCCAGAATAGTAGCCGGGATAGTAGCCAGGATAGTAACCAGGATAGTAGCTGGGATAGTAGCCTGGACAGTACCCAGGATAGTAAACAGAACAGTAGCCAGTATAGTAGCTAGGATAGTAGCTAGGATAGTAGAATAGTTCACAGGATAGTAGCCATGATAGAAGCCAGGATAATTGCCAGGATAATAGCCAGCATAGTAGCCAGGATAGTAGCCACGATACTAGCCAGGATACTATCCAGGATAGAACCAGGACAGTTGTCAGCAGAGTACCCGGAATAGTAGCTAGGATACTAGCCAGGATAGTTGCCGGGATAGTAGTCAGGAGAGTAGCCAGAATAGTAGCAAGGAGAATAGCCAGGATAGTAGCCAGGATAGCAGCCAGAATAGAAGCCAGGACAGCCAGGATAGTAGCAAGGATAGTAGCCAGGATAGCAGCTAGCATAATAGACAGGATAGTAGCCAGGATAGTACCTGGCAGGAAATGGCAGAAATCGTACACCAAATCCAGTCATTCCTGGAGTGGAACCACAGTCGATGGCCTCCACTCCAAACCAACAGATACAGATACTAATGCCGGAAAAAAAATCCCCCCCCAGTACCAACAATACCACCAGTCCGATAACATTCTTCTTTGCAAATATACAGGGTCTAAAGCCAGCAACAAACAACAAAATACCCTTCATCCGTGGACTGCTTGCAGAGGCAAAGGCAATGTTCGCGGCTTTCACTGAGACCCACATAAAGGATCACTTGGACAACGAAATATGGATCCCAGGTTACAACCTATACAGATGTGACAGAGTGAACAGGCAAAAGGGGGGGGTTGGCCTGTACATTGCAGAGTCACTTGTTTGCACAGAACTGCTTAATGCCTCAAATGATGTAGTGGAAGTTTTAGCAGTAAAGTCGAGAACCAAAACCTAGTCATTGTGGTAGTCTACAAGCCTCCGGATGCAACATCCCAGCAATTCCAGGAACAGCTGTTAAAAATTGACCACTGTCTGGAAAATCTTCCATCTCCTGCACCCAACATCTTGCTCCTGGGGACTTCAACTTAAGGCACCTAAAATGGAGGAATATAGCAAATAATATTGTTGCGGTAATAACACCAGGAGGCAGCTCTGATGAAAACTCACACTCACACGAGCTTTTAAATCTCTGCACAAAATTCAATTTAAACCAGCAAATAATAGAGCCTACTAGACTGGAGAATACACTAGACCTCATCTTCACTAACAATGATGATCTGATAAGAAATGTCACCATATCAAAAACAATATACTCAGATCACAACATAATTGAGGTTCAGACATGTATGCGTGGAGCCCCAGACCGACAAAATGAGACTAGTCACGAGGGAGCATTCACCAAATTCAACTTCAATAACAAAAACATAAAGTGGGACCAAGTAAACCAAGTCCTAACCGATATAAGCTGGGAAGATATACTAAGCAACACAGACCCCAACTTATGCCTAAACAGATTAACTGGGTGGCACTCGATGTATGCACAAGCTTATTCCTCAAAAGAAAAAGGAGGAGTAGATGTAAAATAGAAAGAGACAGGCGCTCCCTTTACAGGCGACGGAAAAGAATAACAGAGCGGCTAAAAGAGGTCAATATATCTGAAATGCGCAGGGAGACACTGGTCAGAGAAATAGCAAGCATCGAACTTAAGCTAAAAGAATCCTTTAGGAGTCAGGAATTGCGGAAGAACTAAAAGCCATAAATGAAATCGAAAGAAACCCAAAGTATTTCTTCTCCTATGCCAAATCAAAATCGAGAACAACGTCCAGTATTGGGCCCCTACTTAAACAAGATGGGTCCTACACAGATGACAGCAAGGAAATGAGTGAGCTACTCAAGTCCCAATATGACTCAGTTTTTAGCAAGCCGCTAACCAGACTGAGAGTCGATGATCAAAATGAAATTTTTTATGAGAGAGCCACAAAAAATTTGATTAACACAAGCCTATCCGATGTTATCCTGACGCCAAATGACTTCGAACAGGCGATAAATGACATGCCCATGCACTCTGCCCCAGGGCCAGACTCATGGAAACTCCGTGTTCATCAAGAACTGCAAGAAGCCCCTATCACGAGCCTTTTCCATCCTATGGAGAGGAGCATGGACACGGGGTCGTCCCTCAGTTACTAAAAACAACAGACATACCCCCACTCCACAAAGGGGGCAGTAAAGCAACAGCAAAGAACTACAGACCAATAGCACTAACATCCCATATCATAAAAATCTTTGAAAGGGTCCTAAGAAGCAAGATCACCACCCATCTAGAAACCCATCAGTTACACAACCCAGGGCAACATGGGTTTAGAACAGGTCGCTCCTGTCTGTCTCAACTACTGGATCACTACGACAAGGTCCTAAATGCACTAGAAGACAAAAAGAATGCAGATGTAAATATATACAGACTTTGCAAAAGCCTTCGACAAGTGTGACCATGGCGTAATAGCGCACAAAATGCGCGCTAAAGGAATAACAGGAAAAGTCGGTCGATGGATCTATAATTTCCTCACTAACAGAACACAGAGAGTAGTCGTCAACAGAGTAAAGTCCGAGGCAGCTACGTGAAAAGCTCTGTTCCACAAGGCACAGTACTAGCTCCCATCTTGTTCCTCATCCTCATATCCGACATAGACAAGGATGTCAGCCACAGCACCGTGTCTTCCTTTGCAGATGACACCCGAATCTGCATGACAGTGTCTTCCATTGCAGACACTGCAAGGTCCCGGGGACATCAAAAAAATCTTTCAAAGGGGGTGCAGAAAAAAATTTAAGTTCAACGTTTAAAAATTTTAATTACTAATATGGGTTTAAAAATGAGGAAATTTTTAAAACTTCAAGAGTACAAAAAAAAATTTGGTCCCAAAAAAGAGCGGGAAAAACCAAAGTCCAAAAAACCTTGGGGGTGATTATGTCGGAGGATTCACCCTTTAAAGGGCCTAACCCTTGTATCAAACGCATCTGCAAAAAAAAAGACGGATGGATAATGAGAACCTTCAAAAAAGGGGGCCAAACCCATGAGACACTCTTCAGGTCACTTGTTCATCTAGGCTGGAATATTGCTGCACTTTTAACAGCCCTTTTTAAAGGGAGGGGGAAAAATTTCCCCCCACCCAGAAAAAGTACAAGAAACCCCTTTTCCCGGGGCGCAAAAAAAAAAACGGAATAAAACCCCCCAATTATGGGGGCGCTTGAGGTTTCTAAAAAATGTATTCCCTGAACGCAGGAGGGAGAGTACTTTATTTATACACCCGGAAAAACCAGAGGACAGTACCGAACTTGCACAGGAAAAAACACTCATCCCAAAGCAAAAAACTTTGGGAGGGCGATGCACCCCCCCCAATGAAAAACAGGGGTGTCCCCTTGCACGTTAAGGGGCCCTACAATAAGGTTTGGGGGGCCCAGAACCCCCCCCCCTTTAACTGCCCTCCCAGCACACATTTAAGGGGGGGTTTCCAACAGACCCCCGGGAGTCCCTTTAAAACTGGGACTGGACAAGCACCTAAAGTCAGTTCCTGATCACCGGGGGTGTGGCCCCGTCCCTTGGGGTTTTCGTGGGAGCCAGCAGCAACAGCCCGGTTTGAACAGGTGCGAAAACCAAACCCGGGGGGCCCGGTCACCGACCGGGCCCCGGAGGCGTTGACCCCCGAAACTCTCTCCAGGTATACTCCAGGTATGATAAAAGCCAAGAGAGTAGCCAAGATAATAGCCAGGATAGTAGCCAGGACAGAAGCCAGGATAGTAGCCAGGATAGTAGCCAGCAGAGTAGACAAGTTAGCAGCCATGGTAGTAGCCAGGATAGTAGCCATGAGAGTAAACAGGATAGTAGGCAGGAATGTAGCCTGGGTAGTATCCAGAATAATAGCCAGAATAGTAGCCAGCAGAGTAGACAAGTTAGCAGCCATGGTAATAGCCAGGACAGAAGCCAGGATAGTAGCCAGAATATTAGCCAGGAGAGTAAACAGTATAGTAGACAGGATACTAGCCAATATAGAAGCCAGGATAGTAGCCAGTATAGTAGCCAGGACAGTATCCGTGACAAAAGCAAGGATAGTAGCCAGGATAGTAGCAAGGATAGTAGCCAGGATAGTAGCCAGGATAGTGGCCAGGACAAGCCTGGATAGCAGCCAGGATAGTAGCCAGGATAGCAGCCAGGATAGTAGCCAGGATAGTGGCCAGGACAAGCCTGGATAGCAGCCAGGATAGTAGCCAGGATAGCAGCCAGGATAGTAGCCAGGAAAGTATCCAGGATAGTATCCAGGATAGTAGTCACGACAGTAGCCACAATAGAATCCAGAATATAAGCCAGGATAGTTGTCAGAATAGTAGCCGGGATAGTAGCCGGGATAGTAGCGAGGATAGTAGCCAGGATAGTAGCCAGGATAGTAGCCAGGATAGTAGCCAGGATATAAGCCATGATAGTAGCAGAATAGTAGCCAGGACAGAGACAAGGATAGTAGCCAGGATAGTAGACAGAATGGTAGCCAGGATAGTAGCCAGCAAAGTAGGCAGGATAATAGCCAGGATAGTGGCCAGGTTAAATGCCAGGATAGTAGCAAGGAAAGTTGCTAGAATACTAGCCAGGATAGTACACAGGATAGAGTACAGTATAACAGCCAGGATAGTAGCTAGGATAGAAGAAAGGAAAGTAGCCAGGATAGAAGCCAGGATAGGAGCCAGGATAGTAGCCAAGACAGAAGCCAGGATAGTAGCCAGGATAGTAGCTAGGAGAATAGCGAGAATAGTAGCCAAGATAGTAACCACAATATTAGCCAGGATAGAAGCCTGGAAAGTAGCCAGGATAGTAGCTAGGATACAAGCCATGATAGTAGCCAGGACAGAGGCAAGGATAGTAGCCAGGATAGTAGACAGAATGGTAGCCAGGATAGTAGCCAGCAAAGTAGGCAGGATAATAGCCAGTATAGTGGCCAGGTTAAATGCCAGGATAGTAGCAAGGAAAGTTGCTAGAATACTAGCCAGGATAGTACACAGGATTGAGTACAGTATAACAGCCAGGATGGTAGCTAAGATAGAAGAAAGGAAAGAAGCCAGGATAGAAGCCAGGATAGGAGCCAGGATAGTAGCCAAGATAGTACCAGGATAGTAGCCAGGATAGTAGACGGCATAGTATCCAGGATAGTAACCAGGATAGTGGCCAAGATAGTAGCCAGGATGGTAGCCATGATAGTAGCCAGGATAGTAGGATAGTAGACAGGATAGGAGCCATGATAGAAGCCAGGATATTAACCAGTATAGTAGAAGGGATAGTAGCCAGGATTGTAGCAGTGATAGTAGCCAGAATAGTAGCCATGGAAGTAGCAACGATAAGAGCCAGGATAGTGGCCAGGATAGCAGCCAGTATAGTAGCCACGAGAGGTGCCAGGATAGTAGCCGGGATAGTAGCCGGGATAGTAGCCATTAGAGAAGCCGGAACAGTAGCCATGATAGTAGCCTTGATAGTAGCCGGGATAGTAGCCTTGATAGTAACCGGGATAGTAGACGATATAGTAACCAGGGTAGTTACCTTGATAGTAGCCGGGATAGTAACAAGGACATTTGTCAGGATAGTAGCCGGTTTAGTAGCTGGAATAGTTGCCAGGACAGTAGCCGAGATAGAAGCCAGCATAGTGGATTGGATAGTAACCAAGATACTCGCCAGGATAGCAGCCGGGGAGTAGCCAGGATAGTAGCCGGGATGTTAACCAGTATAGCAACCAGGATAGTAACCTAGATATTAACCAAGAAAGTAACCAGGATAGTAGCCAGGATGGTAGCCAGGATAGTATTCAGGATAGTAGCTCGGATAGTAGCCATAATGTGAACTAGGATAGTAGCCAGGATAGCAGTGAAGATTGTAGCATGGATAGTAGCCATGATAGTATCCTGGATAGTACCCAGGATAGCAGCGAAGATAGTAGCATGGATAGTAGCCATGATAGCATTCTGGATAGTAGGCAGGATAGTAGCCTGGAAAGGAACCACGATGGTAACCATGATAGCAGCCAGGATAGTAGGCAGAATAGAAACCGCGACAGAAAAAATCAGAGTAGTAAACATAGAAGGCAGTATGATAACCACGATAGTAACCAGGATAGTAAACAGGATACTAGCCAGGATAGTAGCCAAGACAGTAATCAGGATATTAGCCGGGATAGTAGCCAGGATAGCTGCGAGAATAGTATCCAGGATAGTAACCAGAATAGTTTGCTAGGATAGTAACCGGGATAATAACCAGGATAGTAGACAGGATAGTAGCCACGATAGTATCCACGATAGTAACCAAGATAGTAATCAGGGTAGTAGCCTAGGATAGTATCAAGCATAGTAACCCAAATATAACCAAGATATTGACAGGAATACATAGCCAGGATACTGACCAAGAAAGTAACCCGGATCTACGAGGAGAGTAGCCAAAATAATAGCCACAAGGGGTGAAAAAGTAGTCTCTGGGAAAGAGACAGGGTAGTAGCCAGGATATTACCCAGGATAGTACCCAGGATACTAGCCATGATAATCAGCCAGGATAGCAACCAGGGATTATAGCTGGTATAGTTGTCAGGATAGTAAGCCATGATAGTATCCTTATAGAATGTCGGGATAGTAGCCTAGCGTAGAAACGTGCCAGGATAATAGGCAGGGATCGAAAAGCCGGAATACTAACTTGGATAGTATCCAGGATAGTAGCCAGATAGTGCCCAGGAAGAAAAAGCCATGACAGTAACCAGGATAGTTGCCAGGACAGTAGCAATATAGTAGACAGGATACTACACAGAAGTAGTTCAGATAGTAACCCGGACAGTACCTATTACAGAAGCCCGATATTGCAAGGATAGCTTCCGGAACGCATAGTACCCAGGAAAGCAGCCATGGCTAGTAGCAGGACAAAGACAGGATACTTTACAGAGAGTAGCCAGGAAAGTAATCCCAGACCGATCCCTAGGCAAGTACCATGATAGTTCAAGGCTAGTTTCCCCGGATAGGTATAGTACCCAGGCTCGCAGACCAAGATAGTGTCCGCTGGACATGTCAACCAAGATAGTACCCAGATTGTATCCAGTATAATATATAGGATAGTGGGGTCCAGGATAATTCTTAAAACTGTAGCCAAGATAGATCCCAGGTTAGTACACAATGATAGCCAGAATAGTAGCCTGTATAATACCCTAACGTACGTAGCCAGGATAGAATCTCAGATACTCAGTCAGGATAGTTGCCAGGATCTATGTAGGAGAGTAACAAGATTGTAAGCCGGGATAGTATCCACTACAGTAGCCAACATGTAGCTAGGATATAAGCCATGTATTAGCAGGATGGTAGTCAGACAGCAAGCAAGGATAGTAGCCGGGAGAGTAGCTAATGATAATGACAATGATATTAGCTCAGATAGCAATCGATAATAGTTCAATAGTCCCAATAATATTTCTGCTAACCTTTATTTTCGCTTTATATAAACTTTATTTCAAGCTTTATTTTATGCTTTTACATAACATCCTTAGTTATTTTTCATATATTCACAATTGTAAAAATAATCAAGGTGCTATTCACAGTGCTAAAGTGTAATAAGTTCACTAATTTTTTTTTTGTCATTATTACACTCCCTAGCTTCATTTATATAATTACCACTTATTTGTTCACTCACAGAATATTTTTTAGTCCCTTTTCGAGATTATCTTCCTTTATATTAAGCCTTAAAGAACTACCTTAGCTCAAATTTTTACATTTGTGATATCTAATAAACTCAGGTGCTATTATATGCTTTAAAATGGGTTAACTTTTCCTTACATTTAATTCTAACTATAGATTCACTATAAAGCTTATGATATCAGAAAACTTGATCCTGATAAACCCAGCAACAGCTCACAGTGAATGACTTAAATTGAAATCAAACATGTAATGTTAATTATACACATCAGAACAATCAAAGGCACTTTCTCAGAGCCAACAAAAACAAAAACTGTCCTTTAACTACAATATCAAGATCTTTAAGTAAACATTAAGATGACCTCACATAGCAATTACTAAATTCCTTGCAATCCAGTATATCATCATTACTACTCACACCGAAACCTGGCTAACGCCTATGTACCACAGATGTCTATGCCATTCCTGTTACACAGCCATATACAACTTTAGGCCAGTACCAACAAGGGGTGGCACAGCAATATCTACTCCAACCAACTAGAATGTATCACAATACTTGCACAAGGATGAACATGGGAATATATCATAACTAAATTCAAATCCAATTAACCTACAAAAAACCTCTTCACATTGATAAACACTACAGAGTACCTACAGATCAACCAACATTAGCCAATTTAGTACCAAAAACCATAGAAGATGGAAACTGAGCACGACTGAAACAAGATCACTTACTACCTCAGTGACTTCAATAATAAACTCCTGCAAGACCAATGACCCACAGGTAAACTGAATTCACAAACACAGTGAGTTTAAACTCATGTTGCTATCCTTGAGCAGTATCAAAACCTCCAATAGTTACTGAGACTAGTATTTCCCTACAAGACCACATCTGGACCAACACCATATCCCCTTTAAAAATCGAGGCATAATTACAGATAAAGTACCACCGATCACTACCCTACCTTTCTCTAGCACATCTGGCAAATTACCCCCAAGATCTACCAAAGTCACTTTCAGACTATCCACAATGATGCAGTCCATTAATAAACTTCACACAACAGCAAGTGACAAACATTGACTGTGGCACACAGAGCTACTGACATTTATATACAGATACTGACGAATGTATTAATAATTTTCTAAAAATACCCAATACCTCTATAACAAGCACTGCCCCCAAAAAACTAAACAGACATGCCAGCTAAGGAGACACTGAACAGTCCCTGCACAACCCCTATATCCTCAAAACCGATAAAGACAAAGCACCTATACGAAAAACAGTACAGAACTGGGTCACATAACCAAGAACAAACAAAACGTACTCCGTCAATCCTATACCGCCGACAATAAGGGCTAAAAAACTGTATTATTAGACAACAATTATCCAACTTACGAGGTGATATAAAAAAGACCAGGGAAAACCCTATCAGAAATTCTAGGAATAAAAAAGATATCACGAAATAGCGAAATTGAAATAACAATACAGATGAACCACAACTCCCCAGCTACGATACCCCCACGCCAATGACTACCTCATTCTGGCAACTACCTGACACACTGTTCCTAGCTCCGACCTAACCCTACGAAGTCTCCCTTATTATCACAACCCACTCTAAACACAAGACAGGAGATTTAAACACCTTTACCACCTTTATATACAAAAAAGATTGTCACAAGAGATATCACCATCATTGCAACATCTCTTTAACAAATCCAAGAAATTCCTCACCTTCCCTACAGTTCTCAAAATAGCGAGGTTCACCCTACCATAAAGGAGGAGACCAAACAGTACTTGAATTAACTTATAGGCCAATATCCAACTTACAACCCTCGTCTCTAAAATCTTCGAAAAATTAATTCATAACGATCTATTCCTATCCTCATCTCCCACAACATACTCAACCCCTGTCACATAACTTTGGTTCAGGCCTAATATAAATACACATAATGATGCTATTATAACACATGCTAGAACATATATACCACTGCAATAGAGAAAAAGAAAGTCCCTCACTGGGGAACTTTCCTTAACTATACGTAAAGCTTTGATACCAGTTGACCCATGACTATTCTTCCACATACAAACTGTCGCACTATGCCTAAGAGGGCACTACTCCCCTCAACTAACCTAAAGTCATACCTCAGCTAACAAGATGCCAAAATGTTTACATACAAACGGGGCAAACTCTTGCTGCACAGCCAATTACAGCTTTGGGAGTCCCACAGGGTAGTGTCCTGAGCCACCTTTCTCTATTCACTTTTACGTAAATAACCTACCAAAAATGCATCAACAACCAACTAATGACCCACGACTATTTGCCAGATGACACTTACATAACGGTCTTCATCTGCAACCCGAGTCCGAGTCTCGACTGAGTGGTTTTTTGAGGGGAGTAGACGAGTGCTGGGATCTGGACCTACTAATTCGCAGGCCCTACCCATTATCTCTTATTCTCCTCGACTGATAAGTCATCATTAAACACCTACTGTTGGAAGTCAGCTTCAAGTGTTTTGTGAGAACTCTTATGTGCGAACGTGACTAAGGATATACCGTAGACAAACACTGGAAAAAGTTTTCCTTCATTGTGCAAAGGCCCTCACAGGCCTCTGCTCCCCCCCTCTGCTTCATTTGACCTCAGCCTTTCCCTCTAATCAACTTACAGTGTAGGGCGAATTTTTGCTAGTCCACTTGCTACTTCTCGTGCTCTCAGATTAGATTTTGGCCACCGAATTGGCTATGTTTATATACTTGTGCACCCCATATCCACCTGTGGACGGATAGCGCGAGAGCATATGGATTACACAAAAGGCCCCCAGGAACTAGGCCCCAAAGGGTTAACAGTAATACATATGGATTTATAATATCTACAATATCTATAGTTTCACTTATCTGTTACACAAGCAATATAAGGAAATTTGCTTCTAGTATATCTGGTATCTTATTTTCATTAATAAGATATCTTAGACATGTCAACCTTAGGTCTAATACTTTGTTTTTTTGTTCCCCCTGTCTCTGTATTCCTCAATAATTGGACGATAAAGCACATAAGTGTTCAAAGAGTGACCAAATGCCTGATCACCATAATTTACATTTAGTTTGATCACTCATCTGTGTGTCTCCCCCTGCCAGAATTACTTGTACCAAGCCTAAGCCTGGCCACTACAACATCATCAGTACTGTTCACATTGTCAAAGCTTGCTCCATAAAAACACATACTAAACTACTTTTATTTTCATTGTTATCTATAGTGGGTTTATGTTTTACTCAGGCTCCTAACTGCAATTACCTATACCAATCATTTTCATTATTTACCTCTCTCCTAATATTATTCCTTATTGCTAGACACAGTTTATACCAAAGTTATATTCTACATTCTCCTTCTCGATACTCATCTTGGCTAACATATCAACGTTAATCATTGAAGGAGGTAATTCCAATGTTGATGGGATCATAGCAATTGTACATTAATTCCTATGTCCCTAATCTTTTGCAGTATCTATATCCTGGCTCCCAAGATGACACCGTTGTAGGAGTTCCATTATCTGAGTCAAGCGCTTCAGTTATGACATAATCAGTAATGATGAATAGAGTCAACTCAGTGGTCATACAGTTGAGCTTTAGCGCCATTAGGAATGCAAACAATTCAGTATTTGGCAGTGTGAAGAACGGCCACGTTTGTTAATTCTTATGCTAACACAACAAATTTATTATCGAGTTCTTACAAGGGAGGGTGGCAACAAGGAGCAAGTGATGCAGCACCTGCCAGAAGACTCCCTTGTTAGACCATCAGTGTATATAACATGTGATAACTTGCTTATACCAGCTAGGTTGAGAAATTCTTCTGAGCAGTTGCTCTAACAAGAGATTTAAGTCAAGATTACTAGCAATGAGCTTCTTGGGAGGGACCTTGTATTATGTGATATTTACATGAACATCATCTTCCATGGAGGGTTGAAATGCTCTTGTTGCCTACAGTGATACAGTTCACTAGTTATTACAAAAACTTACATGCAATTGCACGTTATCACATTATCCCATTTTAGATCTGTGGTGTATTTACCCACTCTAGACCTTGGTAAATTCACTGTGCAGTGTCTGTTCGTCTTCTCAACATTCTAAAAACCGCTAACAGTTTACATTTCCACTACAATCCTATCAGTGATACTAGAAATAACCTAAGCTCCTCCTCATGTTACAGAACTTTTGTAGATCTGGACAGCCAAGAAATAATCACCTGGGGAAGAGCTTCATTTTGAGCTTAAACTCCAAAGGGTCGGAGAGAAACTTTCTCTATCTAATAATCAACATGCAGCAGACATAATCAATAAGGACTTACCATGGAGTGTCTATGTCTAGCATCATTTCCCCGATTCACTCCACATTTCGCACCATAGTTTTGGGATTGTAGACCAGCATCTCAGCTTATCTGAGAGCCATGTTAGCCTAGCTTATTAACATTTCTTTTTCAGTTTTTGTTACGCGATTCGTTTACTATTTGTTCTCGATACCATAGGGCTTATACTCAAGCGATTTCATCCTTAGGCAGACGAGTGTATGCAGGTGTTCGTGGAGTCTAGTAAAGATCTAGTACCTCGGATACATCCCATCTTTCAGCTCACGTGGTTGTGTAATAAAATTGGGAGACAGTCGATACGATGTGTCTGATTGTAAATATGGAATTCAACAAAAGTGTTGTAATTTGAAGTGTTGCGATTGAAGGTGTATTTGATTATAACTATCTCAAATCCGGGCGTGTTTTGTTTTTTGTCAATGACATTACTACTTATCTTCGACACTAGAGACATTCCTCTCATCACAGTCTATTCTTCACGCCTGTCCCACACTTGCCGCCCTCGCCTCCTCGTGAGGTCGCTTACCTGTGCAGTCCTTCATTCATTCATTCAGAACAAACAATATTGCATATTCATTTGCGCTTGCGATGACCACCATAGAGTGTCGGTTGTGCCTGGTCACCTCTTTCTGCTGTTGTAAGGCGAGGCTCCTTGTCAGTTACGCTGCCTGCCAGCGTGTGAAGTGGTGCTTCACCCTACTGTTAACAACATAGGAGCACTGTGATTGACAAGATGGGGCGGTTAGTCTGAGAATGGCCAGGATAAATACTGTATGCATGAGCTACTGTGAAAGGAACGGATAACGCCTAGTTCTGCGCAATGTCTTATTGGGCCAAAAGATCATCGCGGAGACATATGGCGTAACAAGATAGTGAATTGTATGGTGTAGCATTAAACGGCAGCCAAGAATATACGTCAAACTGCTATCCAAGGCTACGGTTAAATGATCGTTAGTCACCGCGGTTTCAGGAGAGAACGTTAAGTCTCTAGCGTCAGCAACACAGTTTGTCAGTGTAAATAGAAAGATAGATGTTTTACACGCAATTATAACGTGATCAAAAGTTACGCAACGTTCCCTTTGAGGCGGACGAGGCGGATATAAGGAAAGTTTTTATACCGTATGGATGGATGGCATTAACGGCTCTCAAAGGGAACGTGGCGGCAGGTGCCTATGCTGGTTATACCAGAGGGTTCTTTACAACCTCCGCAAGACTTGAGGGCACTCAAAACCGTCCTATGTGTATCTACAAGATTTCAGGACGCGGTAATGGTAATGTACCTGCCAGGACAACGGACGACAATCCGTCCTCTTTAGTGGTCCATTATGATCACATAGCGGACTGAGCTCTGATTACAACGAAACGCTGTGCCTTGGACCTGATGGGAATGTCCCACACCTGCTTCAAGGGGCAAGGTGAAAAACCAACATCGGATGAGGGCGTGGTTGTTTTGTGCAAGACGAGATTTTTTAATTTTTTTTTTATTTTAACAGTGGGCCCTATTCTATTTTTTAATTATTTATTTAAACACAATACAGTTTAACACATAAAAATAAAGAAAGCTGTTATGGATCTCATCAAATTAACTGACTACGATGCACCTATCTATGCACGCAAAGATATTGCAGCAAACATATCAACAAGAACTTACGAAAGAAAATATACAAAAGAAAATACTGTCATCAGGGACATCGCAATTGAGCATATATACGACATTCCATAAGATGCAAACAACTTGCATATAATATAACTTGTACATATAAACACATGACATCTGACAAAGACTCAATACACTTGAACATAAAATATACAAAGAGGAGTATGTCAGTTAAATCCATCCTTTACGCGATTATTCAAACAAAACCAAAACCTGCAATGTTGGACAGAATACACATGCCTTATCGCAGCTTTATTGAACATAGAATCATCCATAGTACTTTCTGTCAACAACAAAATTAATGACTATATACATCATAAGATAAGATAAGATTTCTGTTCGGTATTAATTTAACCCCGGAGGTTTAGCCCACCCAGGATCACAACCCAAGAAAGTACAGGTGCGTCATCGAGACTGTCCTAACTTATTTCCATTGGTCCTTAAACTTGTCCGCCTCAAGGAAGCGACGCCACACAGTCCGACTAACAACCCAGTCCGAGATTTGACTGGCTAGTGACTAGGACAACAGGTGTAGGAAACGCGTGGCGAAATGTATCACCCAGACGCACGCGACCGGGAATCGACCCGGGCCCCTCCGTGTTGAGCGGGAGCTTAGCGCACCAGGCCACGCGGGTGCCACCCACACGCTTGCTACAGGGATGGTGATGTCCACTGCAAATGTGTCAAAGAACAGTCTTAAAGACTGACAGCACATATTAAACTTCAATCCTACCATCGTAATCTGCATTCATCATATATAGGGATTAGTAAGAAAGAAGAGAATACACAACAGTAACTCATGAGTTGGACGCCATGACAACAGCCACTGCAACCTGATTTGTTGTTGTTAAGGCCACACGAGAGGTGGAGGCAGTATTATTCAGCCTGGCGTCTGCACCCACAGAGCAGACATTCACTCACATCTCCCCTTCTAAAATATCAAGACGTAATTCTCCCAAACATTAGGTGGGTGTGCGTGACGACACACGTCCCGACGCATCTTAGCCACTTGAGCCTCAGCACCAGGTTTTAATATTTTTCCCAGCGGGGTTTGACTAACTGCTTGAGCAGTAATCCTCTATTTCGTAGGGGTATGTCTCAGAGGCTTTTTCAGGAGAAACGAGCATCTTTCACATCTATTGGTGTATCTTGACAATTCACATTTAATGTATTTTCAACTGGGGCTAAAAGTCTTGTAGATACTGTATTCTCTTTCACGCATTTTGGTAGCGAATGTGAGGCCGTAAAGTGAGATTAGCTTGCAGAGCTCTACCTCTTGCTCATCCACTAAAAGGATCCGTCATGTTCATCCATGGTGACTCATCAGAGAACGGGTCCAGGATGATCATAGACTAAGTGGGCAAACGGACGCTGCACCGAAGGAACGATCGTGAATATGCGATGAGTCTTTCATGAGGGGGGGTTTGCCCATTGTAGCTGTGCACAGAGCAATGATCTAATAGAGTGAGGAGCATCAGGTTAGGACAGTTTGCCAGTGTTGAACAGGTAGATTGTGCGACTTCAATGTCATTGTACCTGCCTCCACTATAGTACCATTGAGCGCTCCAACTTGACGCATACAGCCTATTGGGGTTGTAGCCTGTGTTCTGCGTGGAAGGCAATACTTTTGATAACACAACAAAACCTGAAGAGTTACGATACTTCATAACGAGGATCCCCGGTCTGATATGTCGATATAAGGCTGCAAAACCGAATAAAGACAAAAATAAGAACACACTTGTGAAAGACAACTAATAACAGTTGAAGCAGCCATATTTACAGGAATACAAAGGGAAACCTTGAATATTCATACCTAGCTATGTTTAAGGAAATACCTATTCTGTGCTGATTTGTCTTGTACATGGTGCCATTTGAAATCTATATACACATCTCTCGAAAGCGCTGGGCGTGATTGTTATGAGATGAGTCTTCTCTTGCTGATGAGAGTTTGGCTTGCACTCTGCAACAAAACTCTGCATGCTCTGATCATCTTGTCGCACATCTTCCACTGAGAAGTAGAGCATGTTCTTAGATTTGACAAAATGGGTACAGGAGTGTACCTCCTGGGTGACACAAAGCTTGTGGAGCGCTGAGATGATTGCAATCATGACCATACTGCTCCAACATGAGGACCTAAAAATGCATCAGGTTGAGATGTTCACGTTGACCCGGTCGATGCAGAATATCAAAGCATAACGCGAGGATCGTTAGTCCATCCTCCAGCGTAATATCTTGTCATCTTTATCCTTAGCTTTTGTGCTTCTGTGTCGAACATCATAACACGACGGACACCATTGGTCAGATCCTTATGGTGCAATGTCTAACCAGTTAAATATGCCTCCAGTGCCGAACTGACTGAGCGAGAGTGATGGCTGGCTACCTTTTCTACATGCAGGCAAAAACACTTCATTCTCTATCCTTTGAAAAGTTCTCGAAAAGAAGGCTACTGTCTTCCTTGGCTGAGATAAGACTGCAGCAATGGCAATGTCATGATGCGCTCGTTTACACTCGAATGGTAGGGACCTCAATGGGCTTGAACTACTGAGTTTTCAATGTCCTGTTTAGACGAGTATGGAAAGAGCGGCTTCTGCTTCCTTGCGCCACAGGAAAGGTGGTAGCAGTCTCAATGGGGTGGACTTTACTAGTATAGTAGTTCGATTCATTGTGAGTAATAAGCAAAGAGACCAATGATAGCGTCTTCGGATGACTTTTTTGTCTAGTGAGCATTGGAAGTTCTCCGTAGAGGCGAAGTCGTTTTCTGGGTCATGGGAATATTGAACCACTCCATTCGCACTACATAACGCAAGGAGCTAAGACCTTTTAGTTGAAAAAGTGCACTTTCCCTCATTGACTAACTGATACTTTTCTCTGCGGCTTCGCGCACCAAAAACATATCAAGGTTTGGCATCATTCCTCATGGGTCTTGGCCGCATAAAAAAAAAACAAATTTTAACAACACAGTAAATATGCTTAAGTTCCCATGAGTTGCTCTTACCATGAATGAGGGAATCCACTAATTCGTTGGTAAGCAAGCTACACCCATATGGTGACGCACAAAAGGGAACTCTGGTGAAACGATGATACAGGCCATCACTAGGCCTGAAAAGCTGTGTATGGTTTATCTTCATTCCTTAAAGGGACGATTGATGATGCACTTTGTATATTCAATTGTGCAAAGCACATAGTAACTGAGGCAAGTTTGTTACAACTGTATCATACAATTCGAGGTAAGGGTACCACATCAAGAATCTGTAAATATTGTTGATTGTCCTAGAGTAACCGATTAGCCAGTCACCCTCCTGTAGTGCCATAATCCTCTTTAAACAAGCTACCAACCTGTGCAGCGCCAAGGGAAATTAACTAGCGGTTCTTTATATAACCCTCCTTCAGCAGCCTACTGATTTTTTTACTTTCCTCATGAACATCCTGATTCTCGATAAGAATAGCGTGAGTCGTGACTTAGGAGCTATATAGATGATGCAAAACCGCTTAAGAATTGCAATCACAGCTTTGGTGGTGTTCCTACCCATAACTTTGCAAGTCTACACAGACAACAGAGGAAGGCATTTCAACCTCCATATGTGAAGGAGAACACTACCAAATGCAGCTTCTGAAAGTCCTGACTCAAGGATACATCAGAGCACAGTTGTGGCAAATAGCTTAAATGTATCAATCTTGATAATCTTTCATTTAACTCTGAGATTACCTTACAAGAACCTAAGGAGCTGTAATAGAGAAAAGTATTATAATGCCATGGAAACGGTACCTGATGAGTGTTGTACAGAGCTAAGGAGTGGTACGTTTATCTCTAAGTCAAAGATTGATGAAAGGCGTAACTCATGAGAGCAGCACTATCATATGAAGACCATCTACTTATCTGTTCCTTTGATGAATACCTTTAGGCAACTGCCTTTGACAGGTGAATTTGGAGTGAGACCGCAGAATTCTCTGTTGCTAGTGTTCGCATGATCACAGGTATGAGTGGAGGCAGCTGAAGCTCATGTTATGAGAAGCATTACACGACATACTTTAGGGCTAAGTGACCTATCGTGTGGCAATTTACGGCACTTTGCTTCTCAATCGCGAGCTAGGACCACTTTGACATGGAGTCTTTGAAAAACACTAAAGAAAAGACACTGATCGTACCTGCTGCTGCTGTCACTAGAGCGCAGGTTCCACAGTAACTACATTGCAAGAGCCTTGGTACGGGTAAGGATTGCAGGGGTCACTTACCATCTCGAGAAAGGCTGAGTGGTACATGTAAACTTCAGAATTCTTCTGGCATGAATCTAGTAGCTCTGCCTGGTCAAAGGCGACGCGCTAAGTCAAGAGTTTATTATCTCCATAAAACGCTGCCTTAATTATAGGTGATTGCAGTCCACTGATAAAAGCATCCCTGATGGACTCTTCTACAATACTCGAGCAGGACTGTCACTGCTTGGAACGTGGCAGTACCTTTACCTACTAAAATTGATCAGTGCTTGAAGGTATAACGCGAACTAAGGAATGTCATTGCAGTCATGCTGCGTTGCTGCGTGTGTATGCAAGCGTATAGCGTGCAAAGATTTCATTTGTAGGTTAAATATACTTGAGACTTGACGTTTTGATAGCAACTTCGTAGGTATTACACTCAAAATAGCCTCCTATATCCTTAGTGACACAAAATTGATGATCAACTGTTAGTTATCAAGATCTTCTTTAGGAAGGGCACACCAAGGAAGTATTCGAAAGATCTTAAACCAGTGCTTCCATTCCTTGAGTCAGTCAGATAAGGCTTGGGTTCTACAGTACTAGTCCAACGTTCAGGGTTCAGTAAACTGTGCGATCGCAATGTTGTGATGGTAGTCTAAGCGGCAAGATCACCACCCAGTAGCCCAGGATTCTATGTTCAATAATTTGTTGTGATAGAAACACAGCCTTATCTCAAGGCCTTTTATTAAGCATATAAGTCTTCATAGTACCTCTTTCTTGCACCAAGACAAAATTACATAATGACTAGTGACAATCTAATAACGGCATACTTGTCAAGAGAAACGTTATAAAACCATACAGGGCGCACATATTTAAACTGCACCAGTAAATCTCATCACTAATAGCATAGGGATAAGTAGAAAGAAGAAAATCACACACCATGTGTTGATAGCACCCGAAGACACACATCAAACTGTTGTATGTTGTTAAGGGCGCCAACCGGAGGTGGTCTGCAGTATTTTCCTAGCTTGCTGACTCCCGCACAGTGAGCATTATCAACTACACCTAACCTCGCGAGAATCTACTAGGAACATCTACATATGTATCCCTAACAATACAGCTTTAGGGGCTGTAGGCGCAAAATGTCGTAACTCATTTATTTAACCGTCGATTTTCTAATTCTTTTCTCCAGTTTTGTAGCAAAGAGCTAAAGTGTCATACGCACTCGTTTCTCTTGAAAAATTTTTCACAAAATCATACGATCAAAACAACGAACTGAGAAAAGACTGATTGACTGAAATGCCCTAGGGACATAACGTAAGTTTGTTTGACACTTGGTGCTCCGCGATAACAATGCTAATCCATCTTTTGCACCGTTAAGGTCTCTCAACATACCTTACCGTATTTCACAAAAAAAATAAAGTTTGTATAGTTCTGGCATAATGCAAAAAAATCTCGCCCTTTTACGTCCCACATAAACTCCCCAAGTATTTGGAATATTTCCAAAATTAAACGTACAAAAAAAGAGAAATCATTATTCTACAATATGCTGTGATCGACACCATGCTAACAAACCTCTAGGGTAGGGTAGGTGACCTGAGCCCGAGCGCTTTAGCTCATCAAGAGCTGTCATGTCCCAATATTGGCCCCCATTGGGGCGGGAAGACAGAGCCAGAGAGGCCTAGCGTTGTGGCTAGGCATGGGGACAGTTGGTCCTCAAATGAGGAGGTACTTGTCACTCCTCCCATCGGAGACTTAGTCTGCAGACACTCCCTAAAGAGGGAGCCAAGGCCAGGCCACCACATGGAAAGGCCCGGGCCGGAGCATACCGGTCTAATATCTAATATGAATAAAAACAATATCTGTGAATAATATTCCAATTTAATAAGTAATAAGAAGCACTTCGAATTATAGTGAATGAAATTACTATCCCGAGATATCGGCAAGAGATCGCTCGGCCGTCGCCGCCGTACTCAAAAAAAATAAACGAAAAAAAAAACGCGAAAATCGCGTTTTGTTTGGGTATTTCTTAAAAAATGATGTTCTAGTGCAGTTATCCTCTTCAAACACCGTTTTCTCTACTCAGAGACTAAAGAAAAGGGACATGGAGAGGAGTAACCAATATTTATCGAAATATTCCCGATAATCTTTCGTCATATTAGGCCTATTTTTTTTCAGTCTAGAGTATATAACATGTTTGTATGTTATTTATAAATGTTTATTATATCATATTAGATCAATTCTGAAAGACAAATAAGCCGTAGAGTTGATATATAAAACGTAATAATGGGCGATTCCTGCTGGTACCTCGGGAGCAGGAACACTGCCGAGGTTCCCATATGGTTCCCGGTTGTCTCTAAGTCTACGGATAAGGGCCCGCCTACTGTTTTTATGATGCCAAATAGTCAGTTATTATATTAGAAAGAATAATACAAGAAAAGGCGATAAAAAACAAGGAAACAACTCCAAAAAATATATGGGCCGTGAGCAGACTCGCTACCAACATCGGCGTCGCCATACCTGATATAAATGACTATAATTTCTTGTAGAAACGTCGTAGAACATTCATTCTGGTACCATTGTGTTGCCAAAGAGTTGAGCTATTTTTCAGTATATATAACTCAATTTCCATATTTTTCGATTTTTGGGTGAGCGCGCGCGGAAAATTGCCCTACAGCCCCCTTTACATATACCAACATACGAAAAAAAACATAAACTGTCTAGATATGTCTGTATACCATACAGATAAAATTTAAAACATCAAAATTACATTGACAAAAACCCGGTAAAGGGTAAGACCAGCTTAAGAAATCGAAATGACACGATTGCAAAAAAAACCCAACCCCCAAAATTTAAACTTTAAAAAAGAAAAAAACAATAAAAGTATTACTAACGTCTGCCCCATGAAAAAGGGTCAAACAAAAAAAGGGGATATATTATATATACACCACCCACACACACCCACACCCACACACACCCACAACACACACACCCACACACACCACACCCACACCACCCACACTAATTCCACACAAAATTAAAAAACCAACACACCCAAACACACACACACAAAAGACTAAAGTTGATGAAAAGAGTTCAGTCGATCGAAGACCAGGCAGAACTACAAAGGGATGGGGACAGTGGCAATATAAACAAAAATTTCTATAATTGATCCTTTTTACTAGTTTCGCCCCCGTGGGGCTTTTTCAAGTCACAAAAAGAAATACCCGGGGGGGGAAGAACGCGAGTAATTTTTTTTCCGGCTGAGGTCAGGGGAAGAAGCTGCTCTGATAGTACCGATTTTGGTTTTAGAGTCTAAAAACTTGGGGGGCTTGGGAAAAGGGGACTGGACAAGTTGGTGAGCGCCTTTTACAGTGTTCTTATGTGGGATAGCGATGAAGAAATTTCTTGGCAAGGGTTCAGTATGTTATAGAACCACTATTCTGGTTGAAGTTGCGGATATAAAATAATGATGATTCCCGGATTCTTCGGTATTGAGTTTTGTCTTCTTGCGATAAGTCTTGTTTCGTATTTTATAAAGTGGTTTTAATTACGGGTTGTACGCAGGCATTCCTTGTGCGTCAGACCTTTGCGTATTGGTTTTTCAAATACGTGTTTGGGGCCCTTGATGTTCCCCCACGTTAATTGTTGCAGTCATTACAAGGGGATTATGATACCCCTGCAGAGGAGGGGGTTGTCCTCCCAACTGGTGATGTCCTTGAGGGGTCGTGGTTGGGGGGTAGATACTTGGAATGATGTTTTGGCAAAGATGGGAAACATTTTGGCAAGGGATTTGGTGGAAGGACATGTATCTTTTCTCGGCGTGTCTTTTTGGGTTGTTAAAGGGTTTTTAGTGTCGCGCTGTAGTCTCCTGATGAAGTGACGAGGAAGTGGATTTTGGGAAAAAAAACCTTTCAATTATGTGCATTTTTCCCTCAAGGAACCGTTCTGAGATTCGGGAGTGCACGCAGGAAAAAACCTAAATTACACCATTTTGGTTTTGGTGTGGGGTAAAGATAAAGTGGAGAAATCGTTTTGGTTGGTGGGTTTTCGAAGACTTTAAAACGAAATTCTGGTCAGCTTTGCGATAGAACATCAAGGAAAGGGAAAAGGGGTTGTCGACCTCTTCTTTAAAATGTGAACTGGATTTAAGGCTGACCTGGTTGAGCTTGTCTTGGAGACTTGAACGTTTAAGCGTTTAGGGGTTATGAGGAAATGTCTCAACTAACGGGCCAGGTGACAGACGAAGAATAAGGTGGAGAAACGTTTGGCTTCTAGTGTTCCAGTTTAGGTTCGCTAGGGGTTACGAGTGGCGCCCCCTGGGGAGTTTTTCCAAAAGTTTCTGAAAGAGGTGATTTCAAAAGAGAAACACGTAAGCCAACAATATTCAACCAGGTCGATGAAGCGCCCTGGTTAACTATTTTTGGGTTTACGTGTTTCTCTTTTTAAAATCACCTTTTCACAGACTTTGGACACCCATGGTTCGCCCTATGCAGTCCCAGCGAACCTATACATGGACACTAGAAGCCCAACTTTTTTTTCCCCCATTATCCTTGTCTGTCACCTGGCTCCGTTATGTTGACGACATTCCCCATAATCCTAAAGCTTCAACGTTCAAGCTCTCCAAAACAACCAACCGGGCGACCCTTCAATCCAGTTCCCTTGAAGAAGAGGTCGACAACACTCTTCCTTTCCTTGATGTTCTACTCTGCAAAGCTGCCCACGAACTTTTTTTAAAGTCTATAAAAAACCCCCCCAAACCAAACGACTTCTCCACTTCTACTCTCACCCACCCCAAAAACCAAACGTGGGAATTATAGGCTTTTTCCCGGTGCACTCAGTTTTCCAGCAACGAGTTCCTTGGGGAAAAATGCACAAAATTTGAAAGGTTTTTCCAAACTCCACATCCTCTCACTTCATCAGAGACTGAGACGGCGAGCACTAAACATCTTCAACACACCCAGAGAAACACCCGGAAGAGATACATAGTCCTTTCCCAAAAATCCTTTTGCCAAACTTTTTTCCAACACTTTCCCAAAACATCTTCCAAGATCTACCCCCACAACCGACCCAAGGCATCACCAGTATGGGCAGGGACAAGCCTCCTTCCTCTGCGGGGGTATACATAATCCTTTGAAATGACTGCAAAAGTTATAGGTCGAAACATCAAGGGCCCTCCAAACACTATTTCAAAACCCCAAATACGAAAGCGGGTCTGACGACACAAGGAATCCTGCGTAAAACCCCAATTCCACCCCCCCTTTGTAAACTACAGAAATCAAGACTTATCCCCACAAAGAAAACATCAATACCGAAAAACCGGGAATCATACTTATTTCTTATCCGACAACTTCAACCAAAGTGGCTTCTATAAAATAGCTAACCCACTTGCCAAGAAACTTTTTCATCGCTACCCCACAAAGAAACGTAAAGGCTGCTCCCCAACTTTCCATCCCCTTTTCCCAAAAGCTACCAATTTTTAGACTCTACAACCCAACTGGGTACATCATAATGCAGATTTTTCCCCTCCCCTCACCCGGACTATAAATCTCGGTTCCTTCCACCCCAGGTAGTTTGTTTGTGACTTGAAAAACCCACTGTGGGGGCGAAAGTAGTCAATAAGGATCACATTATAGCATTTGTTTATTTTTGCCTTGTGTCGGTATTTTTACCATTTTTTTTTTCCATTGGTCGGGGACGGGCTGCAGCCCTGCCCAGAAAAACTGGCTCCTGGAGTTCAAACCCACCAAGTGCAAAGTTGAGGATTGGGGGAAAGGGGAAAGAAAACGCAACGGAGTTAAAAGTTAGGGGGCCCGGGCTAAAAACATCATCAGGAAAAAGATCTTGGGGTGGGATAAAACCAGGGACATTCCCGAAGCCCATAACCAAATAACTGCTCAGCATTGGGCGCCTACAAAACCCCAGAACAGCATTCCGATCTTAATAAGAACGTTTTGACCCTTTTCCTGTGACTTAGGCCCCTATTGGAGTATGGGCACCTTTTGGAACCCACCCTGCCAAGATGTAAAGAGACTAAGAAAAGTGCAAGGTTTACAAAAATAGTCCCAGATTAAGAGGTATTCCTTTATGAAGGTTTAAGGGAAATCAACCTGATGACATGGGGGACAGGGAGGATAGGGGGGGGGCATGATAACGCTTTCAAAATATGAGAGGAATTGACAAGGTGGGCAAAACAGAATGTTCCAGAGACTGGACACAGCAACCCCGGGACACGTTTGGGAAACTGAAGACAAGATAATCAAAGGGTGTTAGGAAATATTTCTTCAGCCACAAGGGTCAGGAAGTAGAATAGTTTGGAAAAGGTGTGTGGAGGAGGATCCATAATGCTTTTTGCGAGGTCATAAAGTCAGGTTTAGGGAGAGTGACCATAGCGACCGTGAAGAGGCGGGCCGGAGCTTGGACTCGCCCCTGCAACCTCAACTAGGGAGACAACAGGGGAGTACACACATACAACAGGCCCGTGTCTAATCACTGTGCCAGGACCAAAAGGTAACTAACATACACACACACACTACAACAAAAATTTTTTACAAAATCACATTAATCAGATGCACTGTATCACAAAGCAAAACAGTATATAATATATCCATGTGCCCCAAAAACCAGCACGTAACATAAAACAAAATAAAAAACATTCATGTCGCAAATAACTTTTTACTCAAGAATGTGTCAACAAGACTGATACACATCAAAAATTTTAAAATAAAAAAATCACTTATTATATACCACTAAAATTCTCACAAAATGTCCAGAAATCTTGCTGTCAATTTTGCAAGATTGGGAACCAAACAATATTACAGGGGGGGAGGCACAAATTTTGTAGTAGCCACAGTCAGGGCCCGGCTTCAAACACCTTTTATTGTACGCAATAAAGGAAAAGGAACAGACTCCCACAAAAGTCAAGGGCCATCATAGCTTGAACCCGTTTAAGAAGACTGCCAAAAGTCGATGAATGAAGCAACAGAAAGGAGGGAAAGATTTTCTATTTTTTTGTAAAATCGTGTAAAATTTTTCCCTTAACCCCAGTAAAAGGACCCTCGATTGTAATATCGAATGACCCCCGGGGAGTAGATAGTCTAAATGACCCTCGTATTGTAGTATAGTCTTAATGACCCTCGTGTAGTAGATAGTCTTTTTAGTATGATAATAAGATGTTATCTTCATTATAGAATAATTAGAAAATATTATAACCTTTATATTATAATAATAAGGTAAAAGGACCCCAATGGAAATAAGTCACTCTGTCTGACTTTTTTGGGTTATCCTAGGTTCTCTACACATATGCTGCTACGTATGATAATTCTATGTAACTGTATTGTGTATACCTGAATAAATTTACTTACTTACTTACATTCTGAAAAGTGTTATATCTAACATAATGAGACCTTGAGCTCTACATCCACACTTGGATGCCATAAAGTCTCAATGAAAACCAGGAAACCATTCCAAACCCACATTCACAACACTCTCACGACCCCCCCCCCCCTCTAAAGGAGGCGAGCCCGCTGTTGCCCCCTGACTCCCTCCAACCTATGAAAACCCCTTCACTCACTCATTATCAATCACAGATTTACGAGAATCCCTAACGTTAGCATTCTATACCCCTCTGAGAAAGCCTGATCCCACCTCCTCCCATACAAATCTCTGTTACGACACATAGTACGATACAACGTTGGTATAAACCTTGGTAATAAATACCGACAAGTTGGTTTAGAAAGACACGTAAGCAAACACTATAACATATTTATTAGAAAACGTTTCGGTCCTGGGACTTTGATCAAGGTCCCAGGACCGAAACGTTTTCTAATAAATATGTTATAGTGTTTGCTTACGTGTCTTTCTAAACCAACGATAGAACGTTACCGCAAGAACCTTTCTTCTCTCCTCACTATCTCCTCTCCCCCTCATCACCCACGACATATATATATAATCTACCATGATATAATCTAAAGCTCTTATGACACCCTCGTCTAACCCACCCGTATCTAGACTTAAGGAAGCATGTGGGCAACTTTCCGCGCGCGCTCAACCAAAAATCGAAAAATTATGGAAATTGATTTATATATACCGAAAAATAGCTTAACTCTTTGGCAACACAATGGTACAAGAATCAATGTTCTAAGACGTTTCTACAAGAAATTATAGTCATTTATATCAGGTATGGTGACGACGATGTAGGTAGCGCGTCTGTTCTCAACCTATGTATTTTTTGGAATTGTTTCCTTGTTTTTTATTGCTTTTTCTTTGCATTATTCTTTCTAATATAATAATTGATTATTTGGCATCATATAAGAGTAGGTGGAGCTTATCAATAGACGTCTAGCCTATCAGGAAGCACCTGAGTACACTCGGCAGTGCTCCCTCTCTATACGGCGCCAGGTGAAATCACTTCATTATTACGCTTATATCAGCTTATGTATTAACTATACGGCTTATTTATCTATCAGAATTGATCTAATATGATATAATAAACACTATAAATAACAAACAAACATGTTATATACTCTAGACTGAATAAAATAGGCCATAATATAGCGAGAGTCCAGCAGCAATATTTCGATATAAATGAGTTACTCCTCTTCTCCTTGTTCTATTGCTTGGTCTGTGAGTGATAGAAAACGGTGTTTTGAAGAGGATAACTGCACTAGAACATCAGTTTACTAAGAAATACACCGAAAAAAAACGCGATTTCCGCGCAAAAAATTTTTTTTTTTTTTTGAGACGGTAGGCCGGCCGACGTTCCAGGCCTATATCTCGGAAGTAACTTTTTCACATATTTCGCTAAAGTACACCATTATTAATGATTGTATTGAAATGATTTTCACTGACAATATAAAACAAAGTGTGTTTGAAAATGTGCTGATTCTTTTTTTGGAATATATCAAATATTTTTGATTTTGTGGGAGGTAAAAGGCAGATATTTTGGTGAATGCCAAAAAGTCTATCAAATGTATTTTTTTTCCATGATAATAAGATATATTAGAGGAAACATGTGCATCCAAAATTAGTGTCAGATGTATTCTAACGGTTGGGATTGTCGGAAGTGCCACTCGAAGTGCCATTTTGTCATGCCTTGCTGCCATATATGAAGACATTAAATATTTTTTTTCTCTGTTGTTTGTTGGCCAATCATACTGAAACTTTGTCACATTCTTCTACATATGAACCTCTAAATGTACACAAAAAATAAAAAAAATTGGTTAAAAAATAAAAGAGTTGGCCGAAATTTGGAGGTGCTTCCACATGGATAAATTGTCATTTTTGTGGAAATTGGTGTCACGCCCCTTGTGCAGATATCCCAGAACTAGCTACAAGCAGTATTAAAACAGGGAAGTGTTTTTGGGTATGCCCAAATGAGGAAAATCTGTGGACTAAAATCACGAGGGTATTAAAAGAGGTCAACATCAAAGCTGCTTTCATAGAAAACCTGGAAGCTTTCTACAACAGATGGGAACATAAAAAGTCTGGGCTGAATGGTACTGCCCTTGATACTGGCCATGTAGTCACAAACTGTAAGGCTGGAGGTGATGTCCTGGTACTCAGTAAATGTGGGGCTCATAGTGCTGTCCTGGGAGACAGTAATGGGGAAGCTGGAGGTGCTGTCCTGGGAGACAGTAATGGTGAAGCTGGAGGTGCTGTCCTGGTAGACAGTAATGGTGAAGCTGGGGGTGCTGTCCTGGAGACAGTAATGGTGAAGCTGGAGGTGCTGTCCTGGTAGACAGTAATGGTGAAGCTGGAGGTGCTGTCCTGGTAGACAGTAATGGTGAAGCTGGAGGTGCTGTCCTGGGAGAGAGTAATGGTGAAGCTGGAGGTGCTGTCCTGGAAGACAGTAATGGTGAAGCTGGAGGTGCTGTCCTGGGAGACAGTAATGGTGAAGCTGGAGGTGCTGTCCTGGTAGACAGTAATGGTGAAGCTGGAGGTGCTGTCCTGGGAGAGAGTAATGGTGAAGCTGGAGGTGCTTTCCTGGGAGACAGTAATGGTGAAGCTGAGGGTCTGTCCTGGGAGACAGTAATGGTGAAGCTGGAGGTGCTGTCCTGGTACATAATGGGAAGCTGGGGTGTGTCCTGGGAGACAGTAATGGTGAAACTGGAGGGGGCTTTTCCCGGGAGCCCGTAATG
>NW_026489229.1:0-13628 GCF_026875155.1 Cherax quadricarinatus
CATTGAAAAAACGGATGGTAATGAAACCTTCAAAACTAGGAGGCCAAGCCTATGATGGACACTCTTCAGGTCACTTGTTCTATCTAGGCTGGAATATTGCTGCACACTAACAGCACCTTTCAAGGCAGGTGAAATTGCTGACCTAGAAAATGTACAGAGAACCTTCACGGCGCGCATAACGGAGATAAAACACCTCAATTACTGGGAGCGCTTGAGGTTCCTGAAACTGTATTCCTGGAACGCAGGCGGGGATACATGTTATATACACCTGGAAAATCCTAGAGGGACTAGTACCGAACTTGCACACGAAAATCACTCACTACAAGCAAAAGACTTGGCAGACGATGCAACATCCCCCAATGAAAAGCAGGGGTGTCACTAGCACGTTTAAGAGACATACAATAGTGTCAGGGGCCCGAGACTGTTCAACTGCCACCCAGCATACATAAGGGGAACCAACAGACCCCTGCATTCATCAACAAGCACACCCTGACAGCCTCATGTTCGTACACAGCAACACCTGGACACATGACCACCGACCACAACGACACCATAAACTCGGTATCTGACCACCGGTGGCTCGATACGGGGCGTGCACAGCAGCACAGACTGTTGCAGGCGTATCCGTGAGCAGGAGGCACTGAAAGCACTGACCAGAGACCGGGAGGGCCAGTTACACCCCGAGAACTCTCCAGGAAACCCAGGAATATTTCAGGTAAAGGAGGCACTTAGACAGATGTTGAGCAACGTGGTTGTTAATATTCTAGAAAGCAGTGAAGAGTACGCACACGAGCAAACGCACTCAAGCAGTAGAGTTAACAAAACACACGCAAACAACACACAGCACACACTACACAACACAAGCAGTCACCGTACACAAAACATTTACACAACACACACACACACCACCACACAAAACACAACTACACACCAACACACACACAACACACACACACACACACACACGTGGTAATGCTTTATTTACAGAGTGCGTTATCAGAGTATTTTTCCAGAATGGTCTGTAATATACCACTGTGGATAAAAATTTTGACATATCTTGAAAATTTCTGAGCGAGTTGTCTCTGAATTCATTAATTTAATCACACTTCAGTACATAATGACGCAGGGTGAGATATTTCGTTTGGTCTACATCTGGTGGTAGTGATTTTAACCATCCAAAGATACTTGTAATCCCAGCCGAACCGGGAGGTAGTGACATCCAAGATCGTGCTTATTTCGTTGATGCACCTTAGACATGTGCTCCTCCTGCATGATAGAATTGATGATAGATGGACTGACTGTGTCCAATCTCCCAGAGTCTTAAGTCAATAAATTCAGTTGAAGTTCTTTTCGGTATTATATTGTTCTCAAACTGCTTAACTGACAAAGCCAAATTGTAATCTACCACACTCTTTAAAGCATACAGCTAGCCAGTTTATCAGTTCTGAATACATCTGTAAGACAATGTGACTGGAATCCACAGCATGTGACTCTGACTCCAACTGTCCCATATTCTTAAATGCTGTGTCTGCTCCTGACACAAGGCATCCACAATTTATACACTTAATGAGTTTGATAGCAATTATGGATTACAGAGAACCATTACGAATTAAAGTGTCCAAGCTTAATACATGGACGCATTTTCCAGTGCAAGGAGTTGGCCAAATAGTTCTGTTTGAAAGGTAGAGGGCCCAGTTATTGATGGGTGCTCCAATTTCTTTAATGAGAGCCATCACTCAGTATTACACAGCACAGCAATACCAGCTGCAAACAGTGGACTGGTGAACAGAACCATCAACGAATATAATTTGTGTAAGAGTTGCTTATGACTAAGTTATCAATACACTTTAAGGCCATCATGTTGGCTTCAAGGCCGAAGCTTTGGTTGGTGATTGAAGAAGTATTTTGGGGGGAAATGGAGGAGGTAGTTTGAATGGGTAAGATCCCCATGGAGGGAGGGTCCGCTGTTGCCTTACTAACACAATCATGTAATCTGTTCATGTGGATGTCGGTTTCCAATTTGTTCGATCCATCTGGAGGGTTTGTTCACGAGTGCTGAGGAAATTTTGGAGGGCTTCTGTCCGTGTTTATATGTCCTGTAAAAATTAGCACCAATTAGGTTATATCTTTCAGTAAACACGATCTCTCTGATGCTTGGAATATCCAGGCTCTTTCCGCATATTTAAAATTTTGGCAATACGAGAGCGTTCCTAGATGATCCTCATTGCTTTTGTTCTGCAGTTTTTTTCCAGCCGTCCATCAAGCTTCCAGTCAGACTACAAGAGCAAGTATTGGCGCAGATTAATTAACCAATCATCTAATATAAGCAATATAAGCTATTTTCAAATCACTTGTCCATCTTTTTATTTTTTTCCTCCTCTCTGTCACCTGTCTTCTGATTTTCTTCCTATTCTCGTGGCATGATAAACATTTCTGTAATTACCGAAATTTCATCAGAGGTTTTCCTCAAGTTAAAAACAAAATAGGAACTGAAGTGTCACACAAAACTAAATAACAGTGGAATATGTACCTTCACACAATGCGGATCTCAATACTCCCATGGGTTTTAGCGCTTCAGTGCAAAATTATATAAATCTGATATGTTGAGCTCTACTTACGTGAATTAAGATTCAGTTTATTTTCCAGAACAACTGAATAATATTGCATCTTTTATGTATGTTAATTAATTACACAGTAATATAAAACTTGTGAAGTAGGATATATAATGTAGTTTAAATGTAGTGAAGGAAAGTTTCATGGTAATAATATTAAGTTAGCTACATAACTTCCTAACTACAATATTTTAGTCGTGACTGTAAAATTTTATAAAGGCTAATTCTTGCTTTTAATTTATTTTTGTAAAGTTTGTTTCCTTAAAACATTAAACATTGGTCTTGGGTATAATGACACAACATTCAGAACAGGGATTAGTGGCGCTACGTTTTAGTGGGGCTACGTTTAAGTGGCACGTTTTAGTGGGGCTACGTTTAGTGGGGCTACGATTAGTGGGCTACGATTAGTGGGGCTACGATTAGTGGGGCTACGATTAGTGGGGCTACGATTAGTGGGGCTACGTTTGAGTGGGGGCTACGATTAGTGGGGCTACGTTTCGTTAAGGAATTAAGTACAGTAGACTCATTAATAGACGCTTAGTAAATTATCTGTGAACAGCTTACTTGCTGCTATGACCACTCTACAAGTAATATTCGTCTCTTATTATTATTATGCAGTGATTTCATAAATTTTAAGAATTCAACAAAAATGGATCCAATCTAATCAAGGAGTTTTTACATATTGTTTGAACAATATTTGAGATGAGAATGTTGGGAAAACACTTATGGCATAGAAAAACTCTTGCTGAAATGCTATATAAAATTTCCACGCTCTTATTCACTGTTGTTTGATGTTGAGAGATCTAGCGCGCTTATGACATAACAAAGTTCAGAAGTGAATTATCACAAGTCTTCAGACAACCCTTGATAACTAAGATAAATCTTTTAAAAAATATTACGAAGTCATTTTCAAAGGGAAACACATATTGTTCTTCTAAACTATGAAATCATTTTTTTCAGCCAAATTGATTACAGTTAGCGTTTGGAAATATAATATAAAAAAGAAAAGGTAAGCGTGTTTGTACTTCCAGTTATTGTAGCCTAAACACAGTAGATCGTAATTCCAGTTTGTAAAACATATACACACGTATCTACATAGATATGAAAAAAACACATATACACTTAATTTTTTTTTTTCAACATATCGTCGTCCCCACGAGGCAGGGCGACCCAAAAAGTAAGAAAATCCCCATAAAGAAAATACTTTTCATCATCATTCAACACTTTTACCTCACTATACATAATCACTGTGTTTGCCAGAGGCTCAGATAGACAGTTTAGATGTCCCTCCACACTGCCAATATCCCAAACCCTCCCTTTAAAGGTGCAGGCATTGTACTTTCCATTTCCAGGACTCAAGCCGGCTATATAAAAATAACCGGTTTCCCTGTATCCCTTCACAAAATATTACCCTGCTCACCAACTCCCACAGCTCGCCAGGCCCCCAAAAATCATTCGTCCCATTCTCTCTATCTAACACCTCACACATAGTTGCTGGAAGTCAAGCCCCTCGCCACAAAACCTCCATTACATACTCCCTCCCCGCCAACCTCTTCGAGGACGAACCCCTAGCCCACCTTCCTTTCCCTCCATATTTATACCTCCTTTCCAAGTTATTCTACTTTGATCCATTCTCTCTAAATGAACCAAACCACCTCAATAAACCCCCTCTTCATCCCTCTGAATAATACTTTTAGTAACTCCAACACCTCGCCTATTTTCCACTCCTGTAATAGTCCTTGTGTGCTTAGCGGCTTCTTTTTTGATTATAATAAAAATAATAATAATCAATAATCCTAATTTCCACACTCAGAATTCTCTGCATAATATTTACACCACACCTCAGGCAAGACATCTGCACTGCCTCCAGACGCATCTTCGCCGCAGCGTTTGCAACCCAAGCTTCAACATCCATATAAGAGAATTGGTACCCCCAAAATATTCTAATAGTACATTCCCTTCTTTGCCTTCCATGGATAACCTTTTTTTTTTTTTGTCTCCACAGATACCTCAAAGAATCACTCACCGTTTTTTCCCTTCATCAATTCCATGGATAAACGTCCATCCTTCATAAACCATCCACTGACAAGCAACTCACAACTAGTATCTGAAAACATTTACTTCTTCAAATACTCCCTTTCTCCAATGTGATTATCTAGTTTTTCTTTATCTAATCGTTTGAACCTCATCACCGGTTATCCATACTATGTTCATTTTCAACTTTCTACCCTGGGGGGGGGGGGTTGCCAACCCTCACTAACCTTTGAACTTTTCTTTAGAATATCCCATACGCCACAGTACATCACTAAAAGTAACTGTGCCAAACCACCCATTTCGTATTTGATTCCCTATTAAATTAATCCCTCACCCTCTCCCCAACACCCTACCATTTACTTCTTTTACAACTCCATCTATATATACTATTAGACAACCATTGGTGACATTACACATCCCTGTCTAAGACGACTTTTACCGGGAAGTAGTCTCCCTCTCTTCTACACCCCTAACCTGACCTCCACTATCCTCATTAAAACTCTTTTCAGTATTTTAGTAACTTACTACCTATTTCCATACATTTGCAACATAATCTGCCACATCGCTCCCCTATCCACTGTATCACATGTTTCCTCTAAATCTATAAATGCCAATGAAAAACTCCCTACTTTTATCTAAATATCTGTTGCACAGTATATGCTCTATGTAAACACTTGATCTACCCATCCCTAACCCAACTCTAAAGCCACCTTGCTAGTCCTGCAATCCTACTCTCTGTATTACCTATAATTCCTTTCAGTTTTAACCCTACCGAACACTTTACCCTGGTATAACTCATTAAACTTATTCCCCAATAATATTTACAATCTCCCCATGTCCCCCTTCCCTTTATGTAAAGGAACTATACACTTCTTTGCCAATCCCTAGGTTCCTTCCCTCTTTCATACATTTATATTACATAAATATCCAACAACTCCAACACTGCTTTTTAAACATTTTGTCATGATCCCATCAGCTGTCATGATCCCAGCTGCTTTACCCCCTTTTCATTCTACATAATGGCTCACGCACCTTCCCCCACACTTGCTCCCATCCTGCTCTTCTTCACTCCTAAAAGTTGGTATGCTCCCGCCTTGCATGAAGAATACTGCCTTTACCTTTTCTTCATCGACATTTAAAAGTTCCCCAAGATATTCCCCGCCATCTACCCCATATACCTCCAGTTACCCATCTACTAACGTCCCCTACTCCGTTATTAACTGACAAACCCAGTCGTTTCCCTAGACTTTCTTAAACTTGTTTATCTCTCTCCAAGATTTTTTCTTATTTACAGCAAAATTCTTGACAGTGCCTCTGCCCCTCTATCATCTGCTCTCACGTTTTTGCACTCTCTCACCAACTCTCTTCACCTTTCTTTTACTCTCCATATACCTGCTCTTCTCATGACACTTCTGCTTTGTAAAAATCTCACATAAGCTACCTTTTTCCCTCTTTTACACCACACCCTTACTTCATCATTCCACCAATCTCTCCTCTTTCCTCCTGCCCCCACCTCTCTATAACCACAACTTCTGCCCACATTCTAATACTGCATTTTAAAACTATCCCAAACCCTCTTCAACCCTTCCCCCCCACTAATGATACTACCCTTTCTGCAATATTGCTTATATCTCACCCTAACTCCTCCTTCAGTTTATACACTTTCGCCTCTCCTTACTTGCGTTGCCGCTTTCCTTTTGTCCCATTTCCCATACTTACTTTACACTGTAGCAAATAACTAAAATAAAGATGCGACATAATCAGGCTGCCCCTCTATAAACATGTACATCCTGAAGCCACCCATCAACCTTTATCCCACCAAACACATAATCTAACAAAGTACATTCATTAACTGCTGTATCATATCTTGTATACTATTTATCCTCTTTTTCGTAAAATATTGTATTACTTATTACCAAAACCTCTTTCTACAACTAGTTCAATTAAAGGACTCCCCATTTTGTTTACCCATGGCACCCCTGATTTACGCTATTATACTCCCTCTACAACATACTTTTACCCACTTTAGAATGAGATCACCAACCACAACACTCTTGCCCTGGTCAAAACTCCTCACGCACTCATTCAACATTTCCCCAATATCTCTCTCTCTTCTACACTTCTTCTTAACTAGGTTGAATAAACACCACAATAACCCGTTATTTACACTCTCATAATCGCTAGAATTTATAAATTTATATTCCCTCTTTTCCTGCTCTATAACTTATCCTTCAACATTATTATACTCCTTCTTCAGCTCTAACCCTGTGTGAAAACCCCTGACCTAATCCCATTTTTTCTCCCCACTGAAACTTTCCCACGCCCCTTCAGCTTTGTTTCACTTCAAGCCAGAACATCCAGCTTCTCATTTATACATCCACAATCATCTCTTTTTCATTTGCACAACATCCCGCACATTCGAAACATCCCACTTTAACGGTTTTCTTTCTCTTTCCTTCATAACCTATACGTGATAAGGATAACTACCGCCATTGTTTCCCAGGCATTTTAGGTGACTTAAATAAACAAGCTTGGCTACGAGGGAAAGATTCTTATTATTCCATTTCCCAATGGATATGAAAAAGAAAAGCAATAAGAACAAAAAACTATTAAGATAAAATCTAAGAAAACTCAGATGAGTGGTGTATAACATAATGTATGGTGAGTGTGACAACTTAAATACATTATATTAATATAATAATGAGGAGAAAGTGTTGAATGTTCGTGAAAGTACTGAAAGATGGTGAAAAGTTTTTTCTTTGTTTTTGGGGCCACCCTGCCTCGGTGGGAAAGTGAACGACGTTTTTTAATATAGATATATATATATATATATATATACTAATATATATAATATATATATATATATATATATATATATATATATAAGATAATAAATATATATATATATATAATATATATATATATAAGGCAATAAGATGAACAGTAACATGTGATTTCAGAATATGCAAAACAACCATCTCTGAAAGAATAGAGAAATTCAAGTCGCTTTCGTGACTACTCACTTTATCAAAGGAACTATCAAAGTAAAGCATCCAAGAAGCTATATATTGGGTTCTGCGGCACCTCACTATCAGATCCCACAACGGATTAAACACGTGACGCGCGGCGAGCCAACTTGGAAAGGTCCTTGGCACAACTCACTCCACAAACTATTCTACCCAAGAAATAAGAAATTTAAAAGATTATTTGTCCAGTGTATTATTAAATTCTTCCCAAATTCTATTAATTATAAATGGATCTAATTTATATAAACCAAAGGAAATATTCATATTATTGTCAAAACTGCTTTTTATGAAACAAGATTCAATTATATTCCTGTCGACCATGGACTTGCTTGATACTACTTTTCTCAACTTTTTGAAAATCAATTGGATGGGTTAAAATCTCTTACATGAATAAATAGAGCATTGGAATCTTGTCCAGTTCTAATGCTATATTTATGTTGTTTTAATCTTAGTTCGAGATTTTTACCAGTTTGACCGTAATAAACTTTATCGCAAATTTTACAAGGAATCTTATAGACACAATCCATCAGCATTTTGGGGGGAATTCTTTATCAAAAGTTTTTTTACTGTATCAAGATTTTTGAATACAACTTTAATATTAAAAGTCTTAAGAAGAGAAGGCATATCAACCAAGTTTTCATGGTAAGGGAGAACCAACATATTTTTATTTGAATAAGGCTGGTTGTCCTTTTTGGATTGTAAAAAGTATTTCTGGCAACTTTAAAAGATTTATCAATTACATTTCTTGGGTATTTTAAATCATTACCTATTTCATAAATTTTGGATATTTCCTCATCTAGACTCAGGCTAAAAATTTCGTAAAGCTCTCAGAAACTTATGAAAAACAACAGTTTGACTCAACTTGATGCGGGGAAAATAGGGGCTGGGAACATTATTAGTGGGTTTTTCTGAAATTTTTAAAATTTTGAATTCATTTTACCCTTAATAATTAAAACATTAGAAAAGGCAATGATTTTATTTTCTTAAAACCCAAACAGTAAAGTTTATTGAATGGGCTAAGTTTTTTTAAATTTTTTAAAGGGAAAGGGTGTATATCTACTTTTTTGGGGCATAAGACACAAAATATCATAAAATCTAACCTTTAGCCTTTTAGGGAGGATTGGTTAAAAAAACCCTTTGTTTCAAAAAATTTCCATTTGGTTTTACTAAGAACAGGTGAAAGAGGATTTCCCATTGAAACCAATTTTCTAGAAAAATTTTATCATTAAAACAAATTTTTGCTCAACAATGCAAAGTTTAATAAGTTAATGTTTAAGGAACGGGCAAGGGTAAATCAAGTTAACGAGTTCTTCAATAAAAACTTAAAAAATCACAACAGAATTTCAAAACAAGGAAAACTCAAAACCAACCATTTAAAATCTTTAGGTCAGTCAAGGATTTAATTTATCACCAAAGTCTATTTTTTTTTAACATTAAAGTTAGAAATTTTGCCAACAATGGGGCTCAAAAATCAAAAACCTTTTGGGATTTTTTATAAAACTGCCCCATGGAGCTAAAAATTTGGTCGACGGGATCCCTGTTTGTGTTTTTTTTTAGTCCAACAGTAAGGCAAAGATGGATTAGGGGAAGAAAATTGTTTACTAATTCTCTTTGCCTTTCATAGAATTTTTATTGTTTTTTGAAATGCTGTTAACGGTTTCTGGGGGTTTTTTTCCTAAGTTTAAAATGGGTTTCCCTTTCATCTAAGGATTATCTTTTTTTTCTTGGTAATCATTTTCTTTCAAAATTACTATTGCATTTATTTTCTGCTTTAGTAAGGCACAAATTTTTTTTGTTTATAAGTGTATCATAAGACTTAAAGAATTTGGGGGAAATTTGGGGATTTTTTTTTAACATAGAGCTATATACCATTCCTTTACTAATATTAATTTCTCAAGATAAATCAGAAAATTTTTTCAAAGTTACAAAAGGCTTTTGCAATTTCAACTTTTAAATAAGTTTTTTTAAGTGCAAAATTAGCCAAACCTAGACAGCATTGAAAAGTTTGTCAAAAATTTTCATCTGATTTTTAATTACAAATTTTATTAGCAGCTTGTCCAACACTATTTCATTAAAATGCAAAATTTTCTTTGAGTTTGCTCTTGAGTTCATTAAAAATTCTTCAGTTATTATGCAATGATCCAACATACGTCTTTCCATTCTGATGGAATGCCTATTAAAAAGTTTTTTTTGTTTCTCAATTTTTTTGAATCTTCCTTCTCCTTTTTTTAGTTTTTTTCAATATTTTCTGAAGAATTTTTTTTCTCAAAAAATCCAAAAGGACGATCTCTTTCAAGGAGTCTTTTTGGGTAAAGAGATTTGGGCAGAACTGTTTTTTTTTAAACAATTTTTAAAAAATTTAAGCAATTTTAAACTTGTGGGATTTGACGGCAGAAGAAAACGTGAAACAAAAAATAATATTGGGAAATTTTATCGGAACATCTGAAGAGCCCCGTGGGAAAACCTTAATGCAAAAAGACACAGAAAACATATTTCAAAATATGCAAAACAACCACCGAAAGAATAAGAAATTCCCCAAGCGCTTTCGTGCACTCACATTATCTTGGTGAATAGTTTGGGGATGATTTGCCAAGGACCTTTTCCCAAATTGGCTCCCGCGCGCCCACGTTTTTAAACCGTTGTGGGATCGATATGGGGTGCCGACCAGACCCCTTATAAGCTTCCTTATGCTTTACTTTCATTTTTTCCTTGAAATTTAGTATACGAAAGCTTTTTGGAATTTCTTTTTTTTCAGAGGGGTTTTTTTGCATATTTGAAATCACCTGTTTACTGGATCTTATTGCATTAAGGGTCCACACGCTCTTCAGAATGTTCTCGATAAGCTTTCCTAATCTATAATTTTTGTTTCACATTTTTCTTCTGCACGACAAGCCCCACAATTTTAAAAAATTCGACTTAATTTTTTTTAAAAAATTTTTAAATGAACAATTCCCAATCTCTTTTCCCAATAACCCTTTGCGAGGATCCCCCTTTTGATGTTTTTTATGAGAATTATTCTTCAGAAACATATTAAAAATAAAAAATCAGGAAAAGGGAAGCTTTTCAAAATATTGAGAAAAAAAAAAAATACTTTTTTAATCGGGCCATTCCATCAGAATGGAAACAATAGTTGGGTCATTTCTAAAAAAAACTCAGAAGATTTGTAATGACTCAAGAGCAAACTACAAAAAAATTAGACATTTAAATTGAAAAAAGTGATTGGGGCAAACATGCTAATAACAATTTTGTAAATTTAAATTTTCAATGAAATTTTAGACAAAAATACAACTGCTGCTCTAGGTTTTTTGGGTTTTAAATTTTGCAACTTCAAAAAAACTTTAAAATGTTGAAATTTCAAAAGCCTTTTGTAACTTTTAAAAATTTTCTATTTTTCCTCTGTGAAATTAATATTATAAAGGAATGGGATATACTCTATGTTAAAACCAAACATTCCCATTCCCCAAGATTTTTAAATCTTATTCACTTTAACAATAAAAAATTTCGCCTTACTAAAGCAACAAAAAAAATGCAATAGAATTTGAAAAAAAAATATTACCAAAAAAAATGAATAATCCTTAGATGATACTGAAAACCATTCTAAAATTTGGAAAAATCCCCAAAACCCTTTTCGCAAATTTTAATAAAACAATAAAACTTCTACTGAAAGGGAAAGATGAATTAGTCAAACAATTTACTTCCCCTAATCCATCTTTGCCTTTCATGTATGGACAATAAAAACACAAAAACCAGGGAATCCAGCAACCAATTTTTACTCCATAGGGTCTTTCATATAAATTATCCAAATGGCTTTTTGTATTTTTAGCCCTATTGTTGGAAAAATTTTTAAATTTAATGTTAAAAACAACAAACTTTGGGTTTAAAAATTAAGCTCCTTTACGACCTAAAGATTTTAAAAATGGTTTAGTTTTGAGTTACTTTTCCCTTTTTTACGAAAGTTCCTGTTATGATTTTTTAAGTTTCTTATCTGAAAAACTCGTTAACTATGATTTTCCATTGCCAGTTTCCCACTTCATTTAAAATTTTTAAAATTTGCATTTTTGAAGCAAAATTTTTATTTTAAAGATAAATTTTACACTCAGAAGTTTGGGAGGCAAGGAAATCCTCTTTCCCGTTCTTAGTAACCTATACATGGAATTTTTTTTAAACAAAGGGTTTCTTAAACAAAACCCCCCTAATAAACTAAATGGTTCAGATATTTTGATGATATTTTGTGTCTTATGCCCAAAAGTAGATATACACCATTTCCTTGGAAAAAAAAAAGCTTGCCCATTTAATAAACTTTTTCTGTTGATTTGAAGAAAAAACCATTGCCTTTTTTAGATGTTTTTAAATTTTTAAGGGTAAAAATAAATTTAAATTTTAAAATTTTCAAAAACCTACTAAAAACTGTTTCCCATGTCCCTATTATCCTCGCATCAAAAAAGGGCCCAAAATGTCGTTTTCTCATCAATGTTTCTAGAGCTTTACGAAAATTTTAGCCTAGTTCATAGATGAGGAAATATCCAAAATTTTTGAAAAAGGTAATGATTTAAAAAACCCCAAAAAATGTAATTGATAAATCTTTTAAAATTGCCCCGAAAACTTTTTACAATCCAAAAAGGGACAACCCGCCTTATTCAAATAAAAATATTTGGTTCTCCCTTTTCCCTGAAAAAATTGGGTTTATATCCTTCCTTTTTTAAGACTTTTAAAAATTTAAAATTTTTATTCAAAAATCTTGATACAGTAAAAAAACTTTTTAAAAAGAATTCCCCCCAAAATCGATGGTGTCTAAAATTTTTTGTAAAATTTCGATAAAGTTTTTTTTTCGGTCAAACGGAAAAATCTCGAAATAAATTAAAACAACATAAAAATAGCATAGAACTGGGCAAGATTCCAAGCTCAATTTTTTTTCATGTAAGGAATTTTTCCATCCAATGATTTTCAAAAGTTGAAAAGTAGTATCAAGCAGTCCAGCGCAGAAATAATTTAATCTTGTTTCTAAAAACAGTTTTGACAAAAATATGATATTTTTCCTTTTGGTTAAAAAAATTAGATCCATTTTTTAATTTAATAGAATTTGGGAAGAATTTAATAATACACTGGACAAATAATCTTTAAAATTTCTTATTTTTGGGTAAATAGTTTTTGGAGTGAGTTTTGCCAAGGACCTTTCCAAGTTTGGGCCCCCGTGCGCACGTGTTTAAACCGTTGGGATCTGATAGTGAGGTGCCGCCCCCGACCCCCTTTTTAGCTTCCTTGGATGCTTTACTTTTATAGTTCCTTGATAATGTGAGTATCACGAAAGCGCTTGGAATTTTTTCTATTCTTCAGAGTGGTTGTTTTGCATAAAAAAAAATTTAAAATATATATATAAAATATATTATATATTAATATATATATATATAATAAATTTAATATATAAATATATATATATATTAATATTTAAAAAATATATATATATATAATATAATATATATATAAATATAAATATTTAAATTATTATATAAAATATAAATAAATATATATATTTTTAAAATATTATAATATAAAAATATATATATATATATTTTATAATAATATTTTTATATAATATATATATATATATATTTAAAAAATATATATAAAATATATAAAAAAAATATATATATATTATATATTATATATATATTTAAAAATTATTTCCACAGGCTCAGCAGGAGGTTTCACCGTTTAAAAAACCATAACACTTTAAAAAAAATGCTCAGTCCAGACAGGGGATGTTTTCCCAAAGTTGGGGTTTTGAACTCCCAAATTTTCCCAACCCCGGCCGGGGTGGCAGCGGCCCAAGGCCATAAACCCTTTTCTTTGGTCCTCTTGTGTCCCTCCGGAAAAAGGTGGGGGAAAAAGGCCCCTTCAGGCAACAGCCTTCGGCTCTAGCCGCCAAGGGTGCGTAAGAAACCAAATCAAACGGTTT
>NW_026489234.1:0-18820 GCF_026875155.1 Cherax quadricarinatus
CGTTTTCACCATCTGAGATTTTGCCCATCTGGGGGAAAGTAAATAATTGCAATGTACAAACTCGTATCGTTTAGTGTCATTTGGGCCACAACTTAAGCTAGGATCTATACAAAAATCCCTGATTGTTTCATTAGTAACTGTCCTTATGAGGATTGAGTGACATTAGACCAGTGTTCGTAACACCTGTCCTTTACATTCACCTTCCGAGATCCTGTCAGCCCATGTCGAAAATAGGGTATGCCGGAATGTCTAAAATTAACATCCTCTTTATGTAGGCGAAAGTATACCAATGTTAGCATTCAATTTCTCTTTCCGTTTTGAGGGTAAATTATGATAGCCCGTTCTACACATTTAGTCCATTGGAAATTGAGTTTCACTCCCAGTTTCACCATATTCGGTCTATTCTGAAAAGTACATTTTTGTGTGTGTGTAGTAGCCTGCCCTCAAGTGTTTCCAGATCCGTCCTCACTGCTTCTTCCTCGGAAATTCTGTTCTCACAAGTTTGTCCCTTAGAGACTCATCCACCCTCCAGGCGATCATCGGGGTTCATCAGGAAAGTGCTCCATCCAAAATGCTTGTTGGAATTCTTCATTGATCCATGTCCACAGCTCCTTTAGCTGTCTTGATTTCCCCGAAAAATAGCTGACTGTACAAGGATGGTAGAATGTTCCTTGTGTCTGCCTCTGTTTTTCGATGCCAGAAGCTGTTCTCTTCTGACTGCCTTGAGTTTTCGTTCTGCAAGCCAAAGACTTGAAGAAATTCCACATATCCTTTAGGGAGTTTTCTAAACAGGAATCGTCGCTGCAAATTCGTTTTGATCCTTAATGCTAAGAAGTAGGGTAGTGATTGCTTCAAGTTTCTTGGGTGCGACGATATCCATAGAAAGTATTGATGGGCATTACCTGGTTTGTAATAGGTTTTGCTGTATATTTCTCTCTCCTTATTCAGGTAAGACACTGTATCCAGGAATGACAGATCTGTACTGCTATGTCCTGAAGTGAACTTCAGGGATGGGTGTGCTCTTTTTGCCCATGTTTTTAATTCTTCCACCCTTTCGTCTCCCCCTCTCATCACAGTAAACGTCATCTATGTATTTCATGTAGGTAACTGTGTTCGGTCCCTTCTCTCTCTATCTTTCCAAAGTGCAGTGTACAAAAATTTCTGCTACAGCGACGCTCACATAAACCCCTATTACTGTTCCTATATTTTGCCTGTAGACTTTACTGTTAAATTTAAGGACAGTATCCTTCATAATGTGGACTAGTGCTCTCTGCACGATTTGGCCACTGGGCGGCTTCTTGATTCACAACTTTAATAAATCCTCTCTAATCTTATATATGTTGTCCTCATAGAACTCTGATACCGCCCTTGCCGCTTCTTCTTGTGGTATAGATGGATACAGGGAATATATCCTTAGGTCTGTCGGGGCTGTCCTTACTTATTTCATTATTCTTTCCACTTCTTTTAGCAAATGTGTAGTATCCCTGATTCATTTCTGGCCAGGGTTCTGTAGTGGCTCAGCAGGGCTGACATCACATTGTTATCGGGTCTTGTTTGGGTGCTGCACCATCCTGAGAACACTGTCTAGTCTTGAACGCCCTGTTCTGTGCCCTTGACCATATGTATCTTGGGAATGAAAGTTACATGTTAGGAAATTCTGGCCCCAGATTTAAAACAGAGTAGCCTCTCTCTTAAGGTACTGATATAACTCCTTCTCTCCCCTCGTTGTTATTAGGTCTAAATTTAGTTCTTTACCACTGTTCTTAATTTCCTTGAAAATGTTAATTTCTGGGTTCTGCTATTATTTATATGGTTCCTTTACATGCTTGTTTACCTGCTTTTATGTCGTTGGACCTTTGAAGGGATACAATCTTCCGAAACTCTCTGTCTACATCCGAGATCACTATTGTCTTCCCTGCTTTCAGCGGTCTTACCATAAGGAACATTAAGAAAGAAGGAACACTGCAACAGTGCCTACTGACCCATGCGGAGCAGGTCATGTCCCCCCCCGTTAGACAATAACCACCCAGGATTATCCAATGACCCACCAGTCTGTCATCCCCACTCAAGGATGGAACACTGTACCAGAACCACAGCAGCTCAGCTTGTAAGGTCCAACTTACGCCCCACCAACTCCAACTCTGTATTTATCTAACCTATTTTTTAAAACTACACAACCGTTTTAGCCTCAATAACATTGTAGTCGAGAGCCTTGTCTCCCACTCATCCACAACTCTTTTTACCAAACCAGTACTTTCCCTATCCTTCCTGAATCTGAATTTTTTCCAACTTGAAAACATTGCTGCGAGTCTCTGTCTTGGCTGGAAAATTTTTTCAGCACCCACTATGCTTACATCCCCTTTATTTTTCCTGTTTTCCATTTATACACCTCGATCAAATCCCCCCTATTCTCGCCTTTCGAGAGAGTGCAGATTCAGGGCCTTGTCTATCCTCTCAGGGGAAGATTTCTGATACATGGATTATCTTTGTCATTCCTCCTTTGTACGTTTTCCAGAGCATATTATATACATTCTGTAATACGGTGAACCAGAATGAGCAGCATAATCTAAATGAGGCCTAACAAGGATATATAGAGTTGAACAACAACCTGAGGACTTCTATTATTTCATACTTCTAGATATGAAGCCAAGAATTTCTGTATAGCTTTATTGCGAACAATTAATGCACTGTTGTCTTGGTTTTAGGGTTTACTGCTAACCGAACTCCTAAAATCTTTCGCAATCGCGTTATTATTAAGATCTACATTATTTAGTTCATTTGTGGGCCATGGTTATTTAACTGTCCAACATTTAGAACTTTGCTATTTGTCAATATTCTAATGCATCTGCCCACTTCTCCGACCATTGCGTCAGTCTATTCAAAATCATCCTGGAGAGCTCTAATGTTCATTAGAATGAATGGACGGACCTATTTTGGTTGTCATCAGCAAATTTGCTTATGTCGCTATTTATTCCCTTATCTATGTCGTTTATGTAAAATTGTGACAACAACGGGGCTAGCACTGACCCCTGAGGAACACCGCTTGGACGTGCCCCATTCTGATTTCTCCCCATTTATGCAAATTTTCTTGCTGTTATTTGTCCCCCCCCAGCCATGCCTCTACCCAGGAAAAAATTTCTCCTATTCGTGTGCCTTTTAAGTTTCCAATAGCCTTTCTGGTGCGAAACTCTATCGAAAGCCTGACTGAAGCCCTATACACAATATTCATTTCACTCTTACCAATGATCTAAACCTCCTCAAACTCCTTAGTGAAAAAAAGTTAGTAAATTTCGTAAGACAGGAACGCCCCTTTGTAAAACCGTGTTGAGAATCCATTAATCAATCTGTGCCCTGTTTCAAGATGGCTACGAACTGCTTCGGCAATTATTTATTCCATAATTTTCCAACTATGGAAAAGGTAAGGCTTATTGAGTTTAGTTCGAAGCCAATGGACCTGTCACCTGCCTTGTAAATAGGTATTACATTGCCCATTTCCACTTTCAGGCACTATGCCAGTTGTATGATATGTTAAAAAAGAATAGGCCAATAGTTTGCTAAGTTCCTCGTTACATTCCCTTTAACCACCACTTGCAAACAGTTCATCAGGACCTGGGGATTTGTTAGGTTTTAGTTTCTCTATTTGTCTGAGGACCATGTCACTTGATAACGCAATCGTACATAGCTTATTTAATCATCCTGTACTACGTAATTATTATTTCAGGAATATCGATCGTATTTTCGTGGGTGAAAACTGAGAGGAAGTAGATATTTAGAATTTCACACATATCCTTATCACTGTCAGTGATCTGACCAGAGTACTCTTAAGTGGGCCAATCTTGTCCCTAATATTACTTCTGTATACCTGAAAGAATCCTTTTGGGTTAGTCTTTGAATCCCTTGCGACCTTAGCCTCATAATCTCTTTTTGCTTTTCTTATTCCTTTCTTTATTTCTCTCTTTAATTGAATATATTGATTTCTTAACTGCCCATCCCCTCTTTTGATACTCCTATATATGCCTCTCTTTTGACCAATGAGATGTTTTAATCTATTGTTCATTCATTTGGGATTATTTTTGTTAGATATAATTTCCCTACTCGGAACAAAAGTTGTCTGCCCAGCTAGAACTATGCTCTGAAAAACGTCATATTGGCAACCAAGATCACCTCCCTGACCCATAGTTAGGACATCCCAATTTAGCCCACCCAAGTAATTTTTCAGTCCCATGAAGTCGGCCAAGCGAAAATCTGGGACAGAGATATGATTGCAGTTATCTGGGTAATTCCATGATATATTGAAACTAAGTGATTTGTGATCACTTTCCCCAAGCTCATCATTATCCTCAAGATTTTTAATTAGTGAATCTTTGTTGGCAAGAACCAAGTCAAGCAGATTGTTTCCTCTAGTTGGTTCTGTCCACAAACCTGTTCTAAAAAAGCAACCCTGAACCGTATAAAGAAAGTCACTAGACCAAGATTTCCTGTCATATTGTTCCAATCAATTTGTCTAAAGTTAACATCTCCCATTATCACAACATTTTCATATCTTGATGCCTTATAAATTTCGTCCCATAACAGCTTACTGCACTCCCTATCAAGGTTTGGGGGCCTATAAATACACCCAAAATTAATTTGTCACGACCCTCGAGAAACTGTAGCCCAAACCGATTCTGTGTTCGATGTTTCTAATCTTATATCATGCTAAGAAAACAATTTAAATTTTCTCTGACAATACATCGCCACACCACCACCCTTCCTGTTGACCCTATCAGTGTGGAATAGTTTTATAACCCTGTATGTTGCATTCAGAAGGCATTCTCTATCTTTCAGGTTGAACCAGGTCTCTGTTATACCAATAATATCTATATTACCTACACTTGCAAGTAATTTTAGCTCATCTATCTTATTTCTCAGACTCCTACTATTTGTATGTAACCTTAAGGAGCAGTCACTCTTTGCCCTCTACTTCTCTCTTTGTTTGTTGATCAATTATTTACCTTTACTAGCAACTTTATTTTGAATATTGTCTTTTAAACATATCCCTGAGGTATCCCGGTAATAACTGCTGTTTTTAGCCCTAATGCTGCAGCCTGATTGTTTCCCACAAACACCCATACCTCTATAATCTATCAGTTTAAATTCCTAGACAAATCATCAATTACCCTCTCAATTGAATTGGCTAATGCAACCACTCCATCCCCAGAGAGATGAACCCCATCCCTTGCATACATATAATGTTTGCCAAAGAAAAGGTCCCAGTTATCAATGAATGGGGGTTGCAAGTTCCTTGCAGTACCTGTCTAGCCAGCGATTTATACCAATTGCCCTAGACATCCATTCATTGCCCACTCCCTTTCTAGGCAAATCGTCTCTGTTACAGGCACTTCGATGCTCGTTCAGGCGGGGGCTGCAAGATCTCTGATGTCTCGCCAACTATTTCTTGTGACAGAAACCACAGGGGATAGTGTAGACGCCTGCTGTATACGTTTAAAAGGGGTGAGGCTGCGTTTCGTAGTGAGGTCTTTGATAGATGATGTGTTTATGGTGGAAACGTTGATGTTACTCATAGCAAGTGCCCGGCGAGTATTCGTGGCAACATCACCACATGGGAGCACTATGAACTGCTAAGAGGGCTGTTCCCTGGGCGGTTTGTTGAGGATAGCTTGTGCCTTGAGTCTGCAATCTCGGATGAAGAAAGATGGAAACAGAAGACGGTTTAAAAGGGTTGTGTTATTAAGTACATTATTCTTCAAGAAAACAGGGGCTGGAGATGCGAAGAGCTCTCAAGAAGAAGCCAATGAGGACTCCTCTTTTAGTGCGGGTGTCTTGGTGTGAATAAAAGTGTATAAAGATCGTCCTTGTTGTAGGTTTTCTATACACTTTGAAGAGAAATTTTGTCACTGTCGGGAGATCCCGCACAGTAGAACGTCCCAGGAAAGGAAATTTGCCATCATTTTCGAGTTCAAGTGTAAACTTTATTGATGGTTCGGCTGCATTGATCTTGTTGAGAAGGGCCTGGATATTGAGACGTCTCGGATAGAAAACCAATATATCATCAACGTATCTTAGCCAGGTAACGGTGTTGGGAATGAGGGTGCTGAATTTCTCTGTCTCCAGGTTTTCCATGAAGAGGTTGGCAAGCACAGCACTGAGCGGGCTGCCCATTGCCATCCCAAAGCATTGTTTGTAACAGTTGTCCTGATACTTGAAGAAGTTGAAATTAACACAAAGATCCACTAGATTGATGAAATCTAGAAGAGGTAACGGGAGGTCGTGGTTTTCAGTGAGCCTCTGTCTCAGAATGTTTATGGCAGCGTCAGTAGGAACGCTGGTAAAGAGGGCTGTGACATCGAAGGAAGCCATGCTTTTGTTTTTAACATTCAGGTTGCAAATTTGAGAGAGAAGGTCACCTGAGTGTTTGAGGTGGGCTTGATTGATGGTGCTCAGAAGCGCTGAAAGGTATTTGGCAAGGTGTTAGGCTAGTCTGTGTGGTGCACTCCCTATGCCTGAAGTGATAGGCCGTAGTGGGATGCCAGGCTTGTGTGTCTTAGGAAGGCCATACAGGCGTGCTGGTTTCTGTTGACCTGGTAAAAGTTTAAGTAGTTTTTTGCCTTGTTCTGATTTTCGTAAGTTGCTACGAGCCTTTTGAAGAAAAGTCTGGGTACTTTGAAGTAGCACTGATTCTGATACAGGCTGGTATGTGTTGGCATCATTGAGAAGATTTAAAACTTTATTGTTGTAGTCGACAGTGTCAAGTAACACCACACCACCTCCTTTGCCAGCGGTTGTAATGACGATATCATCAGACGCCGACGGTGTCTAGAAGCCTCACTAATCGCCGTCACCGACACAATAGAACGTAACACTGGAAACCACAAAATTTCAATAACATTAGCACACATGATACTTAAGCAGGCTAAGCACCACCAACCCAACAACACAGGAGTCACATGATTTCATCGTCTACTCGTCCTCATCCCAACATGGCATTCTTCAGGTCACCTTGCGTCACTCACACCTCAGTCTCCACCTATATATAATGTCTTTCTACCTCTGTGTGTTAGAAGTGATCAAGGTCCCAGGACCGAAAAGTTTTCTAATAAATATGTCATAGTGTTTGCTTACGTGTCTTTCTAAACCAACTTGTCAGTATTTATTACCAAGGTTTATACCACAGAACATGCTGACAAAACATTATTACCACCACCATCATCTTAGTCGTCATTGTTGCTGATCCCTCATGTGGGTCCCAAATCTCACAGGCTAATTTTTATGGTTGAAATCTTCTATGATAAGTAGCATTCTTTGATCATATGAAATCTTGTTCCTATTTCCTGCACTGTTACCCAGTGATTTAATTTTGTTTTTGCATTCCTATATTGATCTTTTACTAATTAGTAATGAATAGTAGATTACAACTATGTACTTAATTGTTTGTGTACCACTTCCGGTTTTAATTGTACCCCATATATTGTCAGCTTGATTTATTTCTTTTTATCCTTCTCGTCTCTACACAACACTCCTTCCTTCCCTTGTTTCCTCATTCCTTCATCATTACTTGATATTCTTTTCGAGATTGATGGACTGATTACATAGACTCAAGGCTGAGGGACTGATTACCTCAAACTCCTCCTGTTCTTAACCATTCTCCTTTGTATGGACTGATGAAGCCATTGTATGGCGAAACGTTTCCTCATTAATGATACCCAAATATTACACATGTGTCTAATTTATCAACTTGGTTCTCTGAACCATTTATCTACATACCTGATATCCTACTTGTAACATGACAATACTGATATCAGTTCACCGAGTTTTATCTCTGTAATAACTGTGATATATAGGATTGCCGCTGGTATCTGTAATTTAAATTCAATATATTTTTTTATCATAACCTTTCCTTTAACCATTTTTGGGGATTTTTTTTTTAAATTTGGGGAAATTTTAACTTTTGGGGATACAAAAAACCGGGTGCAAACTTTTTTTTGGGCAATAACTAACTGTTTTATTGTTAAGGGGGAAAACGAACTTGGTTATTTTAAAAGGGTAAGGGGCCCCCTGTTTGTATTTAATAATAATTTTTAGTTAAAGGGTGAACTAATTTGGGTTTTTTTTAAAAGGGGGGTGGAGGGGTTGGATTTTTGAAAAAAGGGGAGGTTTTTAAATAGGGGAAAAATCAAAAAAAAATTAAACCCTTTTGAAAAGGAAAAGTGAACTTTTTGTAAAAAGGAAAATAATTGAATTTAAAAGGTGAAACGGAGACAGGGGGGAATTGTGGGGGTTTAAATTTGGACGGTTAAATTTTTTAGGGTTAAAATTTTTGGGGGAAAAAGTTGCAATAAAGTAATTTGGGATTTCTTTTTTTTTAGAATCGGGTTTAATAAATTTTTTCCCATCAAAAAAAAAGGAATTATTATTGTAAGGACATAAAAAGGCCGAGACACCTTATATCTAATATTTTTCAACCCCCCCTTTTCTTTTGATGTTTTTTTCCCCTGTTTTCCCCGGTTCAATGAAAATTAAAAAAACCCCATTTTCTTTTTTCCCAAAAAATATTATATGATGGGGAATTCATGGGGGGTATAAATTCATATAAGTGAAGGGGGGAATATTAAGGAAAAGGGGTTTAAAATAAAAAAATTCCCCCCCCCAAAACTAATTTCCAAATTTTAATTTTTTTCTTCCCAAACTTTCAATTTTTTTTTGGAATTTTCCCTTGATCTACCCAAACGGAAATGGGGGGTTTTTTTTATCATTTTTTTAAAGTGGAGGTTCCATTTTTTAAAGCAGTTTCCCCATCTAAATTAATACCCCCCTTTTCCAACCCAAGTTTTTGGGTCATTTTTTTAAATTTTACGTAAACTGTTCTCTTTTCTGGGACTCAACAGAAATTTTTTCCTACCCCTTCTCCAAGCGCGGTCCAGTTTTCCTTACATGTCTGTGTCCCCAATTAACCCCAAACCTCACGTTTCCTTTTCTCTTAATGTTTAGACCTTTTTTTGTATTATTTTTGGTTTTCTGCCTCCTCCCAGGGAGCGGATTTTATCTTTTTTTCCACCCTTTTTATTCCATCTTGGTTTGGGTAAAAAAATTAAATTTTTAAAACAATTCCCCTGCGCCTCAATAGTGCCACCTCTTAACTGGAAACCCGGAAGGGAGGGGGCCACCAACTCTTTCATTGTGTAGAAACATTTTCAACTGTCACATAATGTAAAAAAATTTAACAAAAATGTGGCTCCAGGAAAAAGCCCCAGGCGCCTTTTTAAAAAAACCCCAAGAGAAAAAGAGAGAGAAAGCATAAAAAACAGTTAACTTTGGGTAGAAACCTTTTCCCCACCAGTCCATCATTAAACAGAAAAAATAATGAAGTCGGATTTGAGGTTTTTTCCCCTTCCAAGGAATTTTGGAAATTTTGTATTTTTGGGGCTTGAAAAATTCCCAGAAAAAAAGGGCTGAGATGGGTTTGAAAACCAGTTTTTTTTAAAAAAAGGTTTTTGTGAATTTTTTAGTCCTGTGGGATATTTTTTTTAAATTGTTTTTTAAAATGATTTCAAAATTGTAATTTCTGAAAGGGAAAAACTGAAATTGTAATTTACGTTTGAATTTTTGTAAAGAAATTTTGTAAATTTTTTAAAAAATTTGTCGGAATTCAATAGTTTTTTGATTGACGGGAAAAAAATTTTTTTTTTTTTGTTTTTTTTAAATGAAATTTTTAATTTTTTTTTAAAAAAAAATTTAAAATTGCTTCACTTTTTTTAATTTACCCAATTTAAAATGAATTTCTAAAATGTTTTTTTTTTATAAACTCAATTTTTTTTTAAAAATGAAGTTTAATAAATTTTTTCATTAATCAATTTGGAAATTTTTTGAAAAGTCAAAAATTGGTTTTTATGAAAAGTTTAATATTTTTTTTCGTTAATTTTTTTATTTTTAAAAATTTAAATTTCCCTTTTTAAAAAAACCTTTCCGCATTGTTTCCCCCAAAATTATGCAAAGGGGAATTTGGGGATGGGGAAAAAACCTCTGTTTTTTTTGCCAAAAGACAAAAAAAAGGGGCTTTCAAGAATACCCCCCAGAGGCCCAAAATTACCCAGTTTTCAAGCAAATTTTAAAGGGTCCCAAAATTTTTCCTTTAAAAAATACCAGGTTTTGTTCACCATCCCAATTGTTCCCAAACCATTCTGCCAACTTTCTTCAAATTTTTTAACTAAATTTTTCGGGTTCCTCAAATTTTTTTATGACTTTTTACATCCCATTTTTCCCCTTTCCCCCCAAAATTTTTAAAGGGGCTGGGTTCAGTGTCCAGTCTGTCCCCATAGGAAAAAAATTTTATACAGGATCAACTTTGTCTCTTCTGACGTTTTTCCCGCGCATGATATTTCCATTGGGTAATACGGTGACCAAATCTTGCAGCAAATTAAAGAGGCCTAACAACGAAAATAAAGTTGAAGAACGCCTAAGACTCCCCTTTTTATACCTCTTCATCGAACCCAAAATTCTTTATCCTTTATTTTTTACGCTTAACGGGGAAGAAATAGCAAATTCGAACTAAGCTTAAGGAATCTACAGGGACAGAAAATTAGGAAAACTGTAACCATAAATTAAACTGAAGGAAACCCAAAACTTCCTTTCCTATCCAAATCGAAAGGGGAAAACAACATCCAATTTGGGCCCCTGCTTAACAGTGGGACTTACATATTTGAACAAGGAAATGACGAGATAAAAGTCCCAGTTTTTCCGGGATTAAATAAGCTGCTAACCAACTAAAAGTCGCAAACTAAATAATTTTTTTAAGAAAGAAACTCAGAATTTTGGGCAATTTTAAACATCATTGAAAAGGTAAAAAATGACATGCCCAGCACTCTGCCCCCCGGCCCGGACTCGCGAACTCGGTTTTAAACTGGAACGCAAGAAGCCCCTGCCGTCCCTTTACATTCATGGGGAAAGGGGAAGGGCACAGGGGCATCCTCAGTCACTTAAAACACCAATGTAGCCCATTCCCAAAGGGGCAGTAAAGCAATTGCAAAAAATTACGACCAAAAAACGCTAACGTCTCCTATAAAATTCTTTAAAGGGGGCAAAAGCAAGATTGCACCCATCTAATACCATCAGCTCACAACCCAGGAAATAGATTTAGGCAGGTCGCTTCTGCTTGGGCCCAACTATGGACACTGTGACAAGGGCTTGTATGTTCAGAAGACACAAAAGCAGAGTAGTAACACGACTTTGAGAAAGCCTTTGCCCAAATGTGACCAAATTAAAAGCGCACAAAAAAGCGGAAAAAGGAATAAAAGGAAAAATTGGGAGATGGATCTATAGCTTCCTAACAAATAGAACCAAAAAAATATTAAACAGAATAAAGTCTGAGCGGGTACAGTAAAACCTGTTCCCAAAAGGGACAGTATTCGCTTTCCCTTCTGTTCCCCACCCTCAATCTGACATAAACAGAGATGTAAGACACAGCACCGTGTCTTTCCTTTTTTTAGAACACCCAAATTTGCATACAGGGGCCCCATCGAAGACCTGCAAACTCCCCAAACAAACATCAACCCAAATCTTTAACTATGCCGCAGAAAACAATATGAGTTCGTGAAGGAAAATTTAATTTTCTCCGATATGGAGAACGAGGAAATTAAAACATACAAGTATAAAACAAAACCAAACACACAATAAGCAAAAACTAATTCGAAGGACCCGGGGGTGATATGTTTAAAAATTTCACTTTCAAAAATCAAACAATGATTCGCCACATCTGCTAAAAAAATGAAACCTTCAAAATAGGACGCCAAGCCCAGACGATTCTCTTTAAATAGCTGTTCTCTCAGGGTAGAATATTCGACCTAATACGCCTTGCAAGGGAGGGGAAATTGCTTAAAACCCGGAGAGGTACAGAGAGCCCTTTAATGAAAATAAACGCCTAAACACGGGAATGGTGAAGTCCTTGACTTGTACTCCCGAAAAACAGGCGGGAAAGAACATCATAAAAAACACCTGGGAAAAATTTTAGAGAGATTTGTACCAATTTGCCACGAAAAACACTCCCTACGAAAAACCAAAGACTCGGCAAGCGGGGAAAAATCCCCCAGTAAAAGCGGGGCGCCAACACGCTAAGATTCAAACCAATAAAGTAAGGGGACAAGACCCTCCAGCTGCCTCCCCAAAGCTAAGGGGGGTTTCCATAGACCCCTGGGTGTCTTTTAAAAACACCTGGAAAGGACCCAAAAACATACCTTCCAGCGGGGTGGGTTCGTACGTCAGTTATGTGCCGCCAGCACAACGGGTGGTTGAACGTGCCCTGATCCCCCCGAGGCCGGGGCACAAACGGCCTCGGGGGGGCTGACCCCCCCAAAGGATTTTTCCAGGGATACGCACGCGCCCAGCTTTTGATTAATCTAACCAGAGTCCCTAAATCTTTTCGCATTCAAGGATTTTGGGTCACATTAAAAATTTAATGACAGTTTTTTTTCTTTTGTAATGCTTAAACATTGTATTTATCTAAAATAAACGATCTGCTACCCCCTCCCCCTCGTAAACATTCCCCCCCTGTTCAAACTATTTCCCCCCGTATCAATCTATTTTAGATCATCATGTTAGTTCTAGTGCCCCCGTCAGAAAATCGACGGGCCCATTTTTTGGTCACGGGAAACCCTTTCTTTTAAATTTCTATTTATTCCCTCACTATGTCGTTTTAGTATATTATTAACAACAAAAGTCCCAACACTGACCCCCTTGAGCCCGTTTTTTGATGCTCTCCCATCTGATTTTCTCCATTTAACAAAATCCTGTTGCCTGCCTGTCACTACTCTATCCAGGAAAAAAATTCTCCTCCTATTCCTTGTGCCTCGATCTTCCCCAACATCTCCGGTGGACTCTATCAAAAACCTTTAAGAAGTCCAAGACACAAAATCAAAATCACAAAAATACGAAAATTGCATATCCAATACCCTATTCATTACCCTGATCTATTTTTCCCAAAAACCTTTGTGAAAAAAGTAATGTCGTAAAGTAGGAACGTCCCCCCCTTTCAAAACCGTCTGAGAGTCATGGTCAATTTAGCTTTTCTTTTGGCTTTAAATAGCCTCGGCAAATTTCCGATCCTCAAATTTTTTTTCCCAATGTTGAAAAAATTTTGGGAAAAAAATTTATGACATCGATTTAAAAGAAACTTGCAAACTAAGGGTTTTCAAGTTCCTCCTTTCTTCCTTTTAAACCCTTGAGAAAAGTTCTCGACTTGGATCGGATTCTGTTTATTTGTCTGAGAACCATGTTACAGTGACTTTTATCATGTTAACTTTATAGTCCTCACCCTAAATTTTTTTTTTTATTTTGGGTTTTTCTATTTTTCCCCGCGTAAAAACTGAGAGGAAATAAGTGTTGAAAATTTTACACTTTCTTGTTACGAGGTAACTGACCTAGCGACTTTAAGTGGGGGTTTTCTGTCCCTAATCTTATTTCTATTCCCCCAAAGAAACTTTTTTGAGCTATTCTTTTAACCTTGACTTTATCTTCTAATCTCTTTTAATTTTTTATTCTTTTTTTTAATCCCATGTTCTAATTGAAAAAAGGTTAAAGTCCCGTCTGCTCTTTTTATTCGGGGGTAAAGCCCTTTTTGGACCACAGACCACACACACACACACACACACCCCACACACCACACACACACACACACACACACACACACACACACACACACACACATACACACACATACACACACATACACACACATACATACACACACACACACCACACACACACACACATACACACACACACTCGGGGCCAGGAGCTGTGACTTGACCACTTCAACCACAATTATGTGAGTACACACACACGTACACACTAGCCATGCTGCGTGACGAGGTGTGAGAGTGGGAGCCTGTGACGAGCGGTTTTCTACAGGGGTCTTAGGACCAGTGCTATTTTTGGTATATGTGAATGACATGGCGGAAGGAATACACTCAGAAATGTTCCTCTTTGCAGATGATGTAAAGTTAATGGGGAAAATTAAATAGGATGAGGATCAGGAAAGACTACAAAGAGACTTGGACAGGCTGGAAGACTGGTCCAGCAACTGGCTTCTCGAATTTAACTCCGCCAAATGCAAAGTAATGAAGATCGGGTATTGGAAAGAAGACCGCAGAGTATAGGCTAGGTGGCCAAAGATTGCAAACCTCACTCAAGGAAAACGATCTTGGGGTGTGTATAATACCGAGCACATCTCCTGAGGCGCACATCAACCAAAAAACTGCTGCAAACTTGGGGGGGCCCAGCCCCCCCTGAGAAAAACGTTCTTGGGGGCCCCCTAAGGAATTTGGTTCAAAACTCTTTTACACCTTGTTCTCAGGCTCATACTGGAAATATGCAGGACCGTTTGGGAAAAAACCCGGTTTGCACGTCCCCAAAAAATTTGAGAAAGTGAAAAGGTTTGAACAAGATAGTTCCAAAAGCTAGGTGAAAGGGCCTTGATGAGGGCGGGCACACACCTTCAGGAGCCAGTGCAGGGGTCACCATCTGGCCCCAAAAACTTTGTTGCTTTTTCTTTTATTTGGTTTTTAAGGGGTTTCTTGACGTAATCAGCGAAGTCTTTACTGAAAAGTTCCCCCCCACTAAATGGTCTGCTTTTTCTCAGCGATTTTAAATTAAACTAAAAGGGGGACAGCTTGCACTTCGGAAAAAAACTTTTTACCCCCCCTTTTACCTTTATTTTAAAAACTAAAATTTTAAGCAGACCAAAAAGAGTAAAAAGATTTATTCTGATGTTTAACCCCAGTGAGTCTTACCCTTGTACTCCTTAAAAAATAGGGCAACTTTCATTGTTAAAATGAAAATGAGTTTGGGCTTTCCACTAATTTAAAAAATTTAAAATAAGATAAATTCACAATGAAATTTAACAATAATTTTTTATTTTTTCTCTCTGAAAAAAAAAGGGTGTTTTTGATTTTTTAAAAAAAATGTTTTGAAAAAGGGTTAAAAAATTTCATTACCCCCTATATTTTGCCTCCCCTTTCCAAATTTTTGGGGCCTTGTTTATTGTGCCTCCCGTGTGTAAAGTATGGGTACCTTTCTGCTCCTGTGTATCGCCCGTCCTACTATTGCCTCCTTTTTATTCACTTTACCTTCCCCTTTTGTCTTCATCGTTTTTTTTTTGAAATTTTGTAATTATGCATTAATTTTTTTTTCTATGCCCAAAGGGGTTTTTAGGGCGGCAATTTTAAAACTACAACTCAGTTATCTTTTTATGTCTTTGGGCCCCTTTTTCAACATTTTAAAATATTAAAAACAGTGTTTTTAGTCAAAAAAAAGATCATTTCTCAGACCCTGACTTTTGATTCCTAAATTCAAAGAAAGTGTTCGTTAATAAATTTTAATAAACACCCTTTTTTTTTTTTATAAGTTTGCAAAAATGTGTTAAGTGAGGCTTCCCTTTGGGGTTTCCCCAAAAAATTTGTTAAGTGAGGCTTCCCTGGGTTACCCCCCAAAATTGGGGTTAAGTGAGGCTTTTCCCGGGTTACCCCCAAAATTTTTAAAGTGAGGCCTTTCCCCGGGTTACCGCAAGAATGTGTTTAAATGGAAAGGCCCTTCCCCGGGTTACCCCAAAAAAGGGTTTAAATGGGGGGCTTTCCCGGGTTACGCAGAATGTGGTTTAAATGAGGCTTCCTGGGGGTTTCCGCAAGAATTGTTTAAAGGGGGGCTTCCCTGGGTTTTTCCGAAGAATGTGTTAAGTGAGGGGTTCCCTGGGTTACCGCAAGAAAGGTTAAATGGGGGGTTCCCTGGGTTAACCCCAAAAATGTGTTAAGTGAGGCTTTCCCCGGGTTACCCAAAATGTGGTTTTGTTTAGGCTTCCCTGGGTTACCGCAAGAATGTGTTAAAAAGAGGCCCTTTCCCCGGGTTACCGCAAGAATGTGTTAAGTGAGGCCCTTTCCCCGGGTTTCCGCAAGAATGTGTTTTAAATGAGGCTTCCCTGGGGTTTCCGCAAGAATGTGTTAAAGTGAGGCTTCCTGGGGGACCGCAAGAATGTGTTTTGTGAGGTTTCCCCGGTTACCCCCAAAAAATGTTTTAAAATGAGGTTCCCCGGGTTACCCAAGAAAGTGTTTAAATGAGGCTTCCCTGGGGTTTCTGCCCAAAAATGTGTTAAGTGGGCTTCCCCGGGTTAACCCCCAAGGGAAAGTGTTTAAGTGAGGCTTCCCTGGGGTTTCCGCAAGAATGGGGTTAAATTTAAGGGGTTCCCCGGGTTACCCAAAAAATGTGTTTAAATGAGGCTTCCCTTTTGGGGTTTCCGCAAGAAAGTGTTAATTGAGGTTCCCTGGTTTTCCCAAGAATTTGGGTTTGGGGAGGCTTTCCCCGGGTTTTCCCCAAGAATGTGTTAAGTGAAATTTCCCCGGGGGTTTCCGCAAGGGAAAAAGTTAAGTGAGGCTTTCCCCGGGTTACTGCAAAAAATGTGTTTTTAAATGAGGGTTTCTGGGTTACCGCAAGAATGTGTTAAGTGAGGCTTTCCCCGGGTTACCGCAAGAAAAATTTTTAAGTGAGGCTTCCCCGGGTTTTCCGCAAAAATGTGTTAAAATGAGGCTTCCCTGGGTTTCCCAAGAAGGGGTTAAGTGAGGCTTCCAGGGTTTACCGCAGAATGGGGTTAAGTGAGGCTTCCCTGGGTTTTCCCCCAAAAAAATGTGTTAAGTGAAGGGTTCCCTGGGTTACCCCAAGAAGGGGTTAAGTGAGGCTCCCTGGGTTTTCCCCCCCAAGAATGTGTTAAAAAGGGCTTCCCTGGGTTTTCCCAAGGGGAAAGGGTTAAGTGAAGGGGGTTCCCTGGGTTACCCAAGGGAAAGTGTTAAGTGAAAGGGTTCCCGGGTTACCCCAAGGGTTTTGTTTAAATGAGGCTTCCCTGGGTTACCGCCCAAAAATGTTTAAATGGGCCCTTTCCCCGGGTTACCGCAAAAAATGTGTTAAGTGAAGGTTCCCCGGGTTTTCGCAAAAATGGGGGGAAATGAGGCTTCCCTGGGGGGGACCGCAAAAAAATGTGTTAAGTGGGGCTTCCCCGGGGACCGCAAGAATGTGTTAAGTGAGGCCTTCCTGGGGGTTTCCGCAAAAAATGTGTTAAGTGGGTTCCCCCGGGTTACCGCCCAAGGAAAAAAGTTAAGGGGAGGCTTCCCTGGGTTACCGCAAAAAGGGGTTAAGTGAGGTTCCCGGGGTTTCCCAAGAATTTTTGGGTTTAAATTTAGGGTTCCCTTGGGTTTTCCGCAAGAATGTTTTTAAATGAGGTTTTCCCCGGGTTACCGCAAGAATTTTGTTAAGGGGGCTTCCCCGGGGGTTTCCCCCAAGAATGTGTTAAATGAAGGGTTCCCCGGGGGTTTCCCAAGAAAGTGTTAAGTGAGGCTTTCCCTGGGGGTTTCCGCAAGAATGTGTTAAGTGAGGGTTCCCGGGGTTTTCCCAAGAATTTTGTTTTAGTGGGCTTCCCTGGGTTACCGCAAGAATGTGTTAAGTGAGGCTTCCCTGGGTTACCGCAAGAATGTGTTAAGTGAGGCTTCCCTGGGTTACCGCAAGAATGTGTTAAGTGAGGCTTCCCTGGGTTACCGCTAAAATTTGCAAAATGTCTTGCGAAGGAAAGTGAAAACTGACGTAAATGAGAAAAAAAAATATTTCATAAGACGATGTTACCTCAATAAATATTCTAGTTATTATTATAAAAATTAATAGTAGTAGTAGTTGAAGTGGCATAGCAGTAGTAAAATAGTAGTTGTAGTAGTAACAGTAGTAGTAGAATAGTAATAATAATAATAGTAGTAGAATAGTAGTAGTAGTAGTAGTAGTAATAGTAGTAATAGTAGTAGCAGAATAGTAATAGTATAGTAGTAATAGTAGTAGTAGCAGAATAGCAGAATAGTAGTAGTAGAATAGCAGAATAGTAGTAGTATAGTAGTAATAGTAGCAGAAGTAGAATAGTAATAATAGTAGTAGAATAGTAGTAGTAGTAGTAGAATAGTAGTAATAGTAGTAGTAGCAGAAGAGCGATAGTAGTTAGTAGTTAGAATAGCAGAATATAGTAGTATAGTAGTAGATAGTAGCAGTAAGTAGTATAGTATTGTTAAGTAGTAGTAGTAGAATAAGTAGTAAGTAGTAGAATAGTATGTATATTAGTATGTATGGTAGTAGAATAGAATTATAGTATTTAGTATAGTAGTTGAGTTGTATAGTATGGTAGTAGTAGTATAGTAAGGTTAGTAGTATAGTACTGGTAGTAGTAAGTATAGTATCTAGTATTATATAAGTACTGGTATTAGTAGTATAGTACTGGAGTAAAAGTAGTAAGTTTTATATAGTAGTAGTACTGGTATTAGTGTATAGTTACTGGTAGTAGTAGTAGTTATGTACTGGTAGTAGTAGTATAGTACTGGTAGTAGTAGTATAGTACTGGTATATAGTAGTATAGTACTGGTAGTAGTAGTATAGTACTGGTAGTAGTAGTATAGTACTGGTAGTAGTAGTATAGTACTGGTAGTAGTAGTATAGTACTGGTAGTAGTAGTATAGTACTGGTAATAGTAGTATAGTACTGGTAGTAGTAGTATAGTACTGGTATAGTAGTATAGTACTGGTAGTAGTAGTAATAGTACTGGTAGGTAGTATAGTACTGGTATAGTAGTATAGTACTGGTATAGTAGTATAGTATGTATGGTAGTAGTAGTATAGTACTGGTATAGTAGTATAGTACTGGTATAGTAGTTATATGGTTGAGTATATATGGTAGTAGTTTTGTTTTAAAAGTAGTTAGCTGGGATAGGGATGGGATATTTGAAAAGTTGGTTAGAGTATATTTCTGGTAGTAGTAG
>NW_026489245.1:0-22508 GCF_026875155.1 Cherax quadricarinatus
TCTGAAGAATACAATAAATTATAGCCTGAGATGTGAGAAATAACAGCAGAGTGTAATTTTGGTTCCTGTAAGCAAACACCAACAGGGGCAAACTGGGAGAGTAACATCTGAAGCTCACCACGATTACCCCTGAGGCCACGTATATTCCACTGTAAAAAGGCCATGATAAAGATACTTGAAATCCGCAGGTAAGGGTTCCTACGGACTAGAAGGGTTAGAAAAGTCCACATGCGGAGGCAGTGGAAAATGTTCAAGCAGCAAACGAACGGCGCGCTGTGAAGAAAGGAGTTGCGCAGATGGAGCAGAGGAGAGAGAAAGAGCGGAAGGTGAATCAGTGTCCATTGATGATTTGGTCTCTGCAATATATTCAGAGATTGCTTCAAGTGTTTCAGAATTCAGAGATGTCGTATGGGAGACAATATTGGGAATGGTAGGGGGAGGATGAGTAAAGATTGGAACTGTATTGGACTGTACCAAGGTAGGGGGAGGCGAAAGGGTGGAGGGAACTGGAGAAGCGTGGCAGGGGACAGAAGAGACAGGAACCTGGGAGGTGGCAGAAGAGGAAGAAACTTGGGAGGGAACAGGGGAGGAAGGTACATTACGAGGAGGAGGGTGAACCTCTGCATTTGTAACTGAGCCAGTGAGAGGGGAAGAACTAGGGACAGAGACAGGGAGCGTAAAATGAGGAGGTGGAAGATGGGTAGGAGGTGTTTTGGACTTTTGAGAAGTAGAGGGACAATTGGGAAGAGGTGTCGTACGAGGTCTCGTCGATACTGAGGCGTTGAAGTAGGGACATCTGAGCCGAGGACAGCAAAAGGATTAGATACAGGAGTGATTATGGGAGAGGTAACCACAGAGGTGGGTGTAGAAGATGGGATACCAGAAGTGGGTGGACGTTTTGAAACACGGGAATAAGAGACACGTGGGAGTCTCCCTTGGAGGCAGAGATGAGAAACTGCCATGGCATAAGGGAGACCTTCTGTCTCTTTGAGGTAACGGATTTCCCGCTCGTTTAAATAGACCTGAAAACGGCGAGAGTACGAAGGGTGAGCCTCATGACAGTTAAGGCAAGAGGGAGATCGATTGCAAGACGTATTAGAATGGTCATCGGCACCACAGACTGGGCATTCGGCGATAGATCTGCAATATTTCGCTGGATGGCCAAAATCGCCAGCAATTTCTACACTGTTGTGGTGTAGGGATCACCTTTCGAACTTGTAACCGATGTCCTGCTATATAAACTGAGGATGGGAGTTCTCGGCTGTCAAAAGTTAAACGAGCCACATTGCTAGGGTATCGTCTCCGCCCACGGGCAGGAAGAACCTAAGTGTCTACCTTGAGGATTGGGAGATCTTGGAGTTCCAGCTGTTCTAGAATGTCGGTGCCACATGTCTGGAAAATTTTGTTGAACTATGGTATGGGGCAGAATGACGGTACCACTACAAGAATTGAGGGAATGATGTTTTTCGAGGGTGACAGGAACAGTATCTATATGGGAAAGACGAGAGAGCTCACGAGCCTGGGTAGCATTCTGTACGGTAATGATGCGCGTACCGCTCTTAAGAGCATGAAAAGAAATATCTTTACCAACATGGCGTAGGAGTGCCTTGCCAATACTATGGTCAGAAAGATAGGCAGTAGAGGAAGTTGGTCGTAAAGTGAAGAATTTAGTCCATTTGTTCAGTCTGAAACTGAGCGTGGAAAGGTAGTGAAGGACGTGTTGATCGTTTGAAAAGAACGAGAAGGTGAAGGTGGAGAAGTATCATCGGCAGGTAATTGTCGTTGACGTTTAGGCGTGGGACCAGAGTTGGTCCGACGTGGAACGGGTCGGCGATTTGAAGATTGCCGCACCGTAGAGGGAGAGGCCGGAAGCATGGTCAGAGGAGAGCAAAGGGGTCTAAATAAATCGAAGGAGTCAGTCGAGGCCTCAGTACCTGAAGCGGGTGAGGAAACAGCCCCGGCAATAGGTACAGAGGTATGGGAATGTCTGAAGAGTGGTCCAAAGACGAGGCGGGGTCAGAACGGGGTGCGGTATCAAGAAGGGGCCCGGGGTACCAGGTTCAGGGACAGGGCTGCCATGGTTAGGTTACTTCTTTCTTTTTGTTTTTAAGAAAAAAAGAAAGAAGAAAAGAAAAAAAAAAATAAAAAAAAGAAAAAAAAAGGGGGGGACCGGGGAGGGATAGGTCCTAGGAGGAATGAAAGGGCCAGAAATCTCCCTCCGCGCCCAAGAGGACCTCAGAAACCGCAAGTAGCGCAGATGCAGCATGGAACCCGTGCCATACCCTACCTTCATGCTAGTAAACCTAACCAATCCGGATAGCCAACCTCACATCTGCCGAGCTACTTGGGTGTGACAAAAGAGAGGGCGGCCGGATATCCGCCACAAAGCATACCCCTATCGGCCCACCCCCCCCGGAACCGAAAGGTGGCTTCCGGAGATACACTCGTGCCGGAAAGCACCCAAAAGCTAACTCCGGGATACCGAGAGAGGTCGGGACATCCCCAGGCGATCCAGATTCCACGGCAAACTACGCCACCGCTAAAAACCCAACGGAATGGGATGGACCCCGGTATCCTTTCTCCTACCCAGGAACTAGCGCGCCTGTGGGAGAAATCCCAAAGGACAAAAAGAGGAAGGGCAAAAGGGAGGAGTGGGGAGGAAAGGAAAAAGGGGAGGATGGGATAGGGGAGGGGAGATTGGGGGGTAATTAGGTTCGGTCTGAGGAAGAAGACCGATAGGTCTAATTCCTCAGACCAAGAGCCTCTTCACCACGCCAAGGAGCCCCCCTTGAAGAGGTCCAGTATCCAGAAATACCTTTGGGTATCTTTCAAGCAAAAACTGTATCTCTGAAAGTCACGTTTCGGATTCCAGGAATGGTGGCCAAAGGACATATGCTTTATGGCGAATATCCAGCCACCCTCTTTTCTGTCCACCAAGGTAGCTCGGCACATGTGACATTGTTATCCCAGATTGTTACTTTACTACTATGATGGATAGGGTATGGCACAGGTTCTATGCTGAGGTCCTCTTGGCCACATAGGGAAATTTCTCGTCATTTCATCCCCCCCCCCTTTTTTTTTTTCTTAAAAACAAAAAGAAAGAAGTAACCTAACCATGGCAGCCCTGAAACTGGTAACCCCAGACCCCTTCTTCAGACATTCCTATTGCCGGCCCTCTTTCCTCTCCCTCTACAGTACAGCAATTTTCAAATCGCCGACCCATTCCACGACAGACCAACTCTGGTCCCATGCCTAAACAACAATTACCTGCTGATAATAATTCTCGTTCTTCTCGGAAACAATCGATACGTCCTTCACTACCTTTCCACACTCAGTTTCAGACTGAACAGTGCATTAAACTCTTCACTTTACGACTAACTTCCTCTACTGGCTATCTTTCTGACCATAGTATTGGTAAGGCACTCCTACGCCATGTTGGTAAACATATTTCTTTTCATGCTCTTAAGATCAGTACACGCATCATTACCATACAGAATACTACCCAGGCTCATGGCCTCTCTCGTCTTTCCCATATCAATACTGTTCCTGTCACTCTTGAAAAACATCATTCCCTCAATTCTTGTAGTGGTACCGTCATTCTGCCCCATACCATAGTTCAACAAAATTTCCAGAAATGTGGCACTGACATTCTAGAATAGCTGGATCTCCCAATCCTCAAGGTAGACACTTACATTCTTCCTGCCCATGGGCGGAGACAATACCCTAGAAATGTGGATCATTTAACTTTTGACAGCCGAGAACTCCCATCCTCAGTTTATATAGCAGGACATCGGTTACAAGTTCAAAAGGTGATCCCTACACCACAACATTGAACAAATTGCTGGCGAAATATTGCCGAATGCCCAATCTGTGGTGCCAATGACCATTCTATTACGTCTTGCAATCGATCTCCCTCTTGCATTAACTGTCATGAGGCTCACCCTTCGTACTCTCGCCGTTGTCGGGTCTATTTAAACGAGCAGGAAATCCGTTACCTCAAAGAGACAGAAGGTCTCCCTTATGCCATGGCAGTTTCTCATCTCCGCCTCCAAGGGAGACTCCGTGTTTCAAAACGTCCCCCCACCTCTGTGGTTACCTCTCCCATAATCACTCCTGTATCTAATCCTTTTGCTGTCCTAGGCTCAGACGTCCCTACTTCAACGCCTCGGTCTAATCTCGCTTCTTCGAGTTCTCTCTCGCAAGCCTCGGTATCGACAAGACCTCGTACGACACCTCCTCCCAATCGTCCCTCTACTTCTCAAAAGTCAAAAAAAGGTCCGTTAACACCTCCTACCCATCTTCCTCCACCTCATTTTACCCGCCCTAGTTCTTCCCCTCTCACTGGCTCACTTACAAGTGCAGAAGTTCACCTTCCTCCCCTGTTCCCTCCCAAGTTTCTTCCTCTTCTGCCACCTCCCAGGTTCCTGCCTCTTCTGTTCCCTGACACGCTTCTCCAGTTCCCTCCACCCTTTCGCCCCTACCTTGGTACAGTCCAATATAGTTCCAATATTGTCTCCCATACGACATCTCTGAATTCCGAAACACTTGAAGCAATCTCTGAATATATTGCACAGACCAAACCAACAATGGACACTGATCCACCTTCCACTCTTTCTCTCTCCTTTGCTCCATCTGCGCAACTCCTTTCTTCACAGCGCACCGTTCCTTTGCTGCTTGAACATTTTCCACTGCCTCCGCATGTGGACTTTTCTAACCCTTCTATTCCGTAGGAACCCTTACCTTCGGATTTCGAGTATCTTTATCGTGGAATATACGCGGCCTCAGGGGTAATCGGGGTGAGCTTCAGATGTTACTCTCCCAGTTTGCCCCTGTTGGTGTTTGCTTACAGGAACCAAAATTACACTCTGCTGTTATGTCTCACATCTCAGGCTATAATTTATTGTATTCTTCAGATCCTTTTCCTGATGAACCTTTAATGAAAGTGCCCTTCTTCTCCGCACTGATATTCCATACCATCAGCTATTTGTTCATACTTCTCTGCATTACACAGCAGCCCGTATCCACTTACATAGGTGGTATACACTCTGTTCTTTTATATCTCTCTCCTTCTTGGGCATTATCTATTCCGGATTTTGCCTTCCTTGTTTCGTCATTACCGCCACCGATTCTGTTACTTGGTGATTTTAATGTCCACCATTTCCTCTGGGGGGGGGGGGGGGGGCTCACTGTCATTCCCATGGAATTCAGTTAGAGGCTTTTCTTGCCACCCCCTCCATGTTTTAAATACAGGTACTCGCACCCATTTTGATCCTCGGACTCATACTCTCTCTTGCATCGATCTCTCAGTTTGCTCTTCCTCCGCCACATTAGACTTCACTTGGTCTGTTCTCCCGGACTTACGTGACAGTGATCATTTCCCAATCATTCTTACTTCCCCTTCATACCCCACGCTGGCAATTTAATCGGGCAAATTGGAACCTTTACTCACACCTAATTGTTGTTAAAGAGGTTCCTCCATCGATGAGCTTTTACACCTCTTCTCGTCCTCCGTTTTCACCGCAGCTTCTCATTCTATACCCCAAACTTCGGGCAGGCATTCTCAGAAATGCGTGCCTTGGTGGTCTCCTGCTTGTGCTCGTGTAGTACCTTTGAAACGTACTGCATGGGGCAGGTACCGGTACAATAGAACCACAGAGCGACTCCTTGATTTTAAATAGAAGCGTGTGATCGCTCGCCGTGTCATCCGTGATGCTAAACGCACTTGCTGGCGAGATTATGTCTCCACCATCGCCTCTGCTTCCTCTATGAGTGCAGTCTGGAAAAAAGTACGAAAACTGACTGGTAAATATTCTCCCGACCCGGCTCCTGTTCTGCGGGTTGCCGGTGTTGATGTAGAAAACCCACTAGATGTTGCCAATGAAATTGGCAATCATCTGGTCCGTATTTCTCAGGGCCTCCATCTATGCCCCTCATTTCTTTCCTCAAAGTCTGCCAGAGAGTTAGCACCCTTGGACTTTTCTTCTCTCAGAGAAGAACAGTATAATGTGCCTTTTACACTTCAAGAACTGGAGGCAACACTCTCGGCTTGTCGATCATCGGCAGCTGGGCCCGACGACATTCATATTTGTATGCTACAACATTTACGTAAGTCAGCCCTTGCAGTCCTATTATGCCTTTACAATCTTATTTGGTCACAAGGAGTTCTTCCACAGCTGTGGAAATCCGCCATTGTTCTCCCTTTCCGCAAACCAGGCACTACGGGACATGAAACCTCCCACTATCTTCCCATTGCTCTTACCAGTGCAGTTTGCAAAGTAATGGAACGCCTAGTAAATAGACGTTTAGTGTGGTACTTAGAGACCCACAACAGTCTCTCCACTCGTCAATATGGCTTTTGTAACGGACGTTCTACCATAGAAGACCCCTTACTGCGCTTGGATACGTATGTTCGTAATGCCTTTGCGAATAACCACTCAATTATTGCCATATTTTTTGACCTTGAGAAGGCATATGACACAACTTGGAGGTATAATATTTTAGCCCAAGCCCACTCCTTAGGCCTTCGAGGCAATCTACCATCCTTACTTAAGAACTTTTTAACTGGCAGGCATTTCCGTGTTCGGGTTAATAATGTGCTCTCCCCGGACTTTATCCAAGCTGAAGGTGTCCCCCAGGGATGTGTTCTGAGCACAACACTTTTTCTCCTTGCTATTAATGATTTGGCCTCTAGTCTTCCATCAAATATTTGGTCATCACTCTATGTTGATGACTTCGCTATTGCCTGTGCAGGAGCTGACTGTCGCCTCCTTACAGTTTCTCTCCAACGTGCAGTCGACCGTGTTTCCGATTGGGCCACCACACGTGGGTTTAAATTTTCCAGCACTAAAACCCACCAAATCACTTTCACTAGACGCTCTGTCATCTCCGATCATCCTTTGTACCTCTATGGCTCCCGCATCCCTGAACGTGATACAGTCAAGTTTCTGGGCCTCCTCTTTCATCGTAGGTTATCCTGGAAACCTCACATTACCTCCTTTTGAAGGCAACTTGTCACAGCCGGCTGAACCTTCTTAAAACCCTTGCTCATCTTTCGTGGGGAGCTGATCGTCGAACCCTCCTTCGCCTACGTTCCACCCTTATTTTATCGAAACTTGATTATGGTGACCAGATCTATTCGGCGGCATCTCCTGCTACTCTCTCTAGCCTTAACCCCATTCATCACCAAGGATTACGTTTATGCCTTGGTGCTTTCCGCTCTTCCCCTGTCGAGAGCCTCTATGCAGAAGCGAACGTTCCATCCTTATCCGATCGCCGTGATGCCCATTGCCTGCGCTCTCGTAATCTCCGCAATCCTTCCATTTATAGAATGGTCACTGATATTAGTAGACATTCTTTATTTGTTCGCCGCCCCTGTTTACTCCGTCCCTTCTCTCTTCGCCTTCATTCGCTCTTGTCTTCTCTTCAACTACCACCTTTCTATGTACATGTAGCATCTCACTTTTCCCTACCACCCTGGGAAGTTCCAGCTGTTCGAGTCTGTTCTTTCTCCCTCCCTTGCTCGAAAGCCCAACTGTCTACGGTCGCTTCCCGCTCTCTTTTTCTTGACCACTTTCACTCTCGTTCTCATGCCATTGCTGTGTACACAGATGGCTCCAAGTCTTCTGACGGCGTAGGATTCGCAGCAGTGTTTCCGGACAGCGTCGTACAAGGGCATTTACTATCTTCGGCTAGTATTTTTACTGCTGAATTATATGCCATCCTTACAGCACTTATCCGTATTGCATCTATGCCTGTTTTCATCATTTGTGGTTGTCTCAGACTCCCTTAGTGCTTTACAGGCTATACAAAAATTTGATACACCTCACCCCTTAGTCCTCCGTATCCAACTTTGGCTACGCCGCATCTTTACTAAGCATAAAGATATTGTTTTTTGTTGGGTCCCTGGTCATTTGACATACAGGGCAATGAACGGGCAGACACTGCTGCGCGGTCAGCAGTACATGACCTACCAGTTTCTTATAGAGGTATTCCATGTACGGACTATTTTGCTGTAATATCTTCCCACCTTCACACCCGTTGGCAACAACGTTGGTCTACTATGCTCGGCAACAAACTTCAGTCTATTAAACCGAGTATAGGTTACTGGCCGTCTTCTTATCACCAGTGTCGAGGTTGGGAGACTACTCTCTCCTGTCTTCGCATTGGCCATACTCGTCTTACTCTTGGATATCTCATGGAGAGGCGTCTTGCTCCTCTCTGTGAGAATTGCCAAGCTCCATTATCAGTCAGCCACATTCTGTTGGACTGCCCACTTTATCAACGAGCACGCAGAATTTACCTCTGTCGTCGTCTTCGCCCCGCTGCTCTCTCTTTACCTTCCCTTCTCGCTGATGGACCCACCTTTCATCCGGACTCTCTCATTGACTTTTTGACAACGACTGACTTACTTCACAAATTCTGATACTTTCAGCCCTTACTACTTGAATCTCTTGCTACCCTCTACCCCCGTACTATCCCCTGCCCCGCTGTTTTCTGTAACCTGCTGATCATCCCCCCTCCCTTCTGCCATCCAATTCCCTTGCTTCCTTCCCTACCCTGCAGCGCTGTATAGCCCTTGTGGCTTAGCGCTTCTTTTTGATTATAATAATAATAATAATAATGTAGGGCGAGAGGCAAGTAGTATTTATATGTAGGAAGTCAACGTAGTCGCAACCCCAAATCCTGAGGTGTCTCCTGGTGTCGCAAAATCCCCCCCCCCCACACACACAAAAAAAAAAATTCATATGAAATAATACAGAATCTCTTTCCAATTGTAATGACACCAAAAGAACGAAATTTGATGGAAAACTGACGGAATTACGCTCTCGTGAATTTAGCGACCTCGGCGATATTTTCGAATCGGCGATTTCGCCCACTTTGAGCCCTATTTTCGCCTAATTCCATTGTTCCAGTTGACCAAACTCATAGCTATTTCTTTAGAACCCCATTCTTTTCTATTCATTGAATACAAGAAACTCCCCATAACGTGGTCAGAAATTTGCAATTTGGCGAATTCACGAAAATTAAAACATATGACAATTTCAAAATAGAAGATTTACTGTTATGCAGACTACTGCAATATTATAATTGTATAAATAATGTCAACCCATTCATGACTGCATATTAGAATGGCTACTTGGACATTTATTGGAAAATGACATCATTTGTTTACTTTTGAACATCAGCAAAAATCAAACATTTTCCATACTTTGAGCTCCATTTCAAGGTTCTTTTCATAGTAAAACCAATCAAAAACACCTCTATTTCTATAATATGTTTTCCATTCTATCAAATGAGACCAAGAAAACGAGAATACAACCATAAATACTATACGAAAATAGACCACAAAATCAGCATTTTAACTTAAAAAAAAAAAAGGGCGGATTTTTTTATGCCATTATGCACTGCGTTCTGCAGGATTTTTTTTATATGGTGAACACTGCCCACACAGACCTTCTCTCACATGTGGGCCTACCAGCTTTCTCCCGCTTGATTTGAGTATATATACGCCAAAAACGGTGGCTCGTACGACATATATATATACAACCACAACAGTCAAAGGGTTAAGAAAGGAAACTTATGACAACATTTTGATTCATCCTGGACCATTGTCAAGTCTACTGACAAAACCAAAATATCATTGTATGTTTCCTCTCCAAAGTATGGGTTATTTGTGATGAAAAGCATTCCAGGTTTTATCAAAAATATTAAATTTTGGAGAAATAAGGATATTAAAAGAAGGCTGTGAGTTGCCCTTACTTCCGGGCCATTGTTGCAAAGGGCCCTCATCAATCATTCTGGGCATACCAGGTACTGGGCCTCAAACTAAAAGAAATTGTCAGGTAAAAGTAGAGCAGAAGATTTACATAAAAAAAAATGCACATCACATAAAAATTTTCAGAATAAAATGTGAATGACAAATAACAATTGAAATAAACAACAAAAATGGGGTTTAAAACGCAGTCAACTAGTAAAAAAGATGCACGTCATCGCCCACCAAGCTAATAAAGAAATCGAAACAGTAATTATGCTAAAAAAATTTAAAATCCTTTAGCAGTCCATCTAAATAATGGAAGGAATCTGGATGAAACTTTTAGCAACTTTCATAGGTTTTCCTAAATTTTTCAGTCCCAACAGTCCTTATTCCTATTAACAAGATCACACCACACACTGCTTCCACCTTCCCCTGTTGCAACAATCACCACCCATCATACAAAGTTCTTTGTCTCCACAACTCGTCAATGCACCACTCATCAATTCTATTTTTCACCTCATCCTTCCAGACCCATCTGCTGACCCCCTCCACTCCTAAATATCTGAATACATTCACCTCCTCCATACCTCTCCCTCCAATCTGATATCCAATCTTTCGTCACCTAATTTTATTGTTATCCTCATCACCTTACTCTTTCCTATACAGTGGACCTCCCGAGTTTCGTGATTAATTTCCCTTCTAGAGAGCCTGCCGAAAGTCAAAACCATTTTCCCCATAAGAAATAATGGAAATAAAATTTAAACCGTTCCAGACACCCAAAAATATTAAAATAATTTTTTTTTTTCAAATTAAATAAAGATTTATATACGAAAATAATGAAAATCAAATACATGCATATAAAAATAAATAATATTACACTTACCTTTTCTGAAGACTTCTGGGATAGGGGGAAGGTGTACACTATGTTTTGGGAAGTAGAATCTCTTTCCATTAGGACTTTAGGTAGCAAGTTCCCTTTTCTGGGTTAAATTCCCTTCTTCTTTTAATGCCACTGAGAACAACTTGAGTCACTGGACCCCTGTCGCACAAAATATCTGTCCAGAGAAGTCTTTTTCTGGCGTTTCTTTAAGATTTCCCTCAAGTGGGACACAACACTGTCATTGTACATGTTGCAGATATGGCTTGTTTCAGCTTGGTCAGGGTGATACTTTTCAACAAAACTTTGCAACTCATTCCACATATCCTTAATCACTGAAGAAGGAACCTCCTTCACTCTCTTTTCCTCCTCCTCTGTGGCCTAATGCTGCTGTTCCAGTTGAAGCTCTTGCAGTTCGTCAGGGGGTAGCTCTTCCCTGTGGTCCTCCACCAACTCTTCCACATCCCTGTCACTCACCTCCAACCCCATGGACTTGCCCAATGCCACAACACCTTCCACAACAGGCAGAGGGTCGGCAGGGACAAGGTCTGCCTCAAACCCTTCAAAATCCCTCTGGATCGTGTTCCTCGCTTTATTTACCAAAGGGCTTGCACTAGCTTTCCTTGGGTCCATGATGATTTAAATTTAGCAGTTGCAAGCACAAAAAACAATGGATTTTTAAATGAAATGTATTGTATGAACCCACTGGGTTGATGGTCACATGTTTGGTAAACAATGGCACACTGAGCATGAATGGCCTGGGAGATTGGCTTGGTGTGCGCGGTGATGGGCGGACGGGTACCGGACGGTCGCCGAAACACGAGTCTAATCAAGAAACTCGGGCCAAATTTTGCCAAAAAAACTCACCGAAGGTTGAATTTCACGAAAGTCGAGGCTGCCGAAACTCGAGGGTCCACTGTATTTACTTTTAATTTTCTTCTTTTACATACCCTACCAAACTCATCCACCAACCTCTGCACCTTCTCTTCAGAATCTGTCAAAAGCACATTGTCATCAACAAAGAGCAACTGTGACAACTTCCCCTTTGTGTTAGATTCTTTAACTTTTAACCCACACCTCTTGCCAACAACTGCACATTCACTTATCTTACAACCCCATCTATAAATATATTGAACAATCATGGTGACACATCCTTGTCTAAGGCCTACTTTTACGGGGAAATAATCTCCCTCTCTCCTACATAACTCTAACCTTAGCCTCACTATCCTCATAAAAACTCTTCACTGCTTTCAGTAACCTACTTCCTATTCCATACATATGCAACATCTGCCACATTGCCCCCCTATCCACTCTGTCATACGCCTTTTCCAAATCCATAAATGCCATAAAAACCTCTTTACCCTTATCTAAATACTGTTCACTTATATGTTTCACTTGGTCTACACACTCCCTACCCTTCCTAAAGCCTCCTTGTTCATCTGCTATCCTACTCTCCATCTTACTCTTAATTATTTCAATAACAACTCTACAATACACTTTAACCAGGAAATTACTTAACAGACTTATTTCCCTATAATTTTTTGCACTCTCTTTGTCTCCTTTGCCTTTATACAAAGGAAATATATTATTAAATAATACAAAGGAAATATTATTATTAAATAATAGCACCAACCACTCCAAGACTTCAATGACAGCGAGAAGCAAACTTCTATACAACAAGACAGGCAGAAAGCAGTAACTTCACTTTGGCTGTACCCGTCTCCAGAACATCACTTCATCTGACATCATTTATCCCCAGGATGACTCGAGTCAGGAACACATTCACACAGCATTATGGTGTCATCGAGATAAAGTCAGTTGATCAAATGAAAATGCTGGCCCACAGATGGCTCCAACTTCATCCTGTTCCCTACTTGTATGTTTCATAACAATAAAAATGCTTTCAAATGAGCTGATGTAGGTAACAGCTCTTCGTTTGTCAATCAAGTTAGGAATCCTTAACCTGTAAATAGCTTGTCAATAAAGCTAGGGATCCTTAACCTAACCTTGTCAAACCCTGTGTAAAAAAAAAAAAAAAAAAAATTATCCCCACCTGCTTTTAACATTTCTATTTTTATCCCATCAATCCCAGCTACCTTACCCCCTTTCATTCTACCCATTGACACACGAACTCCCCCACACTCACAACTGGCTCTTCCTCACTCCTACAACATGTTATTCCTCCTTGCCCTATACACGAAATCACAGCTTCCCTATCTTCATCAACATTTAACAGTTCCTCAAAATATCCCCTCCATCTTCCCAATACCTCTAACTCTCCATTTAATAACTCTCCTCTCCTATTTTTAACCGTCAAATCCATTCGTTCCCCAGGCTTCCTCAACTTATTAATCTCAATCCAAAACTTTTTCTTATTTGCAACAAAATCTGTTGACATCTCACCCACTCTCTCTTTCGCTCTCTTTTTTCATTGCTTCACCACTCTCTTTACGTCTCTTTTTCTCTCCATTATACCTTCCCTCCTTACATCACTTCAAACTTTGTAAAAACCTCTCATATGCTAACTTTTTCTCCCTTACATAATGTCTCTTTACATCATCATTCCACTAATCGCTCTTCTTCCCACCTGCACCCACTTTCCTGTAACCACAAACTTCTGCTGAACACTAACACTACATTCTTAACCTTTGACTGTCGCAAGCCCCTTTCTGAAACTCATTCTATGTCAAAAAATTTTTGGAAAAAAAAAAAAAAAAAAAAAAATTCCTTATGAAATGATAGAGAATCTTTTCCCAATGGTAATGACACCAAAAGTACGAAATTTGGTTGAAAATTCATAGAATTACACTCCCGCGAAGTCTTGGCGACATATACGCATCGGCCATTTCACCGATTTTGAGCCTTGTTTTTGGTCAATTCCATTGTTCCAGTTGACCAAACTCATAGCTATTTCTTTAGAACTCCTTTTTTTTTTATCAGTTGAGTACAAGGAACCACCCATTTACCAATTTGAACTACCCAATAAAGTGGTCAGAAATTCGCAATTTGGCCAATTTCACACAAATTAAAAAAGATTCCAATTTCAAAATAGGGTCTAGAATAAACAATGTAGATATTCTTGGCACTAAAATAACATCCTCTGTTCATTAGTCACATCTCTAGGCCCCTGCTTTCTATTTTGATTTTTTATTCATACAAAAAATACAAAAATTACTGTTATGTAGACTACTGCATTATTGTAAAAATGGTATAAATAATATCAGTGCACCAGTGAAAGAATATTAGACTCCCCAGTTGACGTGCATTGAATGTGTGGTGTGATTTGCTTACTCCTGAACATTGGTAAAAGTCGAACATTTCCACTACTTTGAGCTCAATTCCAAGGTCGTTTTCATCTTGAAACTAATCAATATCATCTCTATTTCTGTAATATGTTTTCCATTTTATCACGCGAGACCATGAAAACGAGAATACAATGATAAATACTATACGAAAATACACCTCAAATTCGGTGTTTTAATCCAAAAAAAAATTTTTTTTTTTCTCATTATGCACTGCGTGCTGCAGGATTTTTTTTATGTAGTGCACACTAACCACACAGACCTATTCTCTCACATGTGGGCCTACCAGCTTTCTCCTGCTCGACTTGAAGCCGCTAGAATTTATGCATATTAATACGTCCGAAATACGTACTGGCTCGTAAGACGTATAAATATGACCAAAAAAGTCAAAGGGTTAATTATTATTATAATCAAAAAGAAGCGCTAAGCCACAAGGGCTATACAGCAAAGGGCCTCTTCAAGGGGGGCTCCTTGGCGTGGTGAAGAGGCTCTTGGTCTGAGGAATTAGCCCTGTCGGTCTTCTTCCTCAGACCGAACCTAATTACCCCCCATTCTCCCCTCCCCTATCCCATCCTCCCCATCCTCCCCTTTTTCCTTTCCTCCTCCTCCTCCCCACTCCTCCCTTTTGCCCTTCCTCTTTTTGTCCTTTGGGATTTCTCCCACAGGCACGCTAGTTCCTAGGTAGAGGAAAGGACACCGGGGTCGATCCCATTCCGTTGAGGTTTCTTGGCGGTGGCGTAGTTTGCCGTGGAATCTGGATTGCCTAGGATGTCCCGATCCCTCTCCGGTATCCCGGAGAAAGCTTTGGGTGTCTTTTGGGCGACGGTGTATCTCTGGAAGCCACCTTTCGGATTCCGGGGGTGGTGGCTGAAGGAGGTATGCTTTGTGGCGGATATCCGGCCGCCCTCTCTTTTGTCCACCGAGGTAGCTCGGCAGATGTGAGGTGCTATCCCAGATTGCTGGTTTACTGGCATGAAGGGTAGGGTATGGCACGGGTTCCATGCTGCATCTGCGCTACTAGCGGTGTCGAGTCCTCTTGTTGGCGCGGAGGGAGATTTCTGGCCCTTTCATTCCTCCTAGGAACTATCCCTCCCCGGTCCCCCCTTTTTTTTTTCTTTTTTTTATTTTTATTTTCTTTTCTTCTTTCTTTTTTTTCTTTAAAAACAAAAAGAAAGAAGTAACCTAACCAAATGGCAGCCCTAGTCCATGAACCTGGTACCCCCGGGGCCCCTTCTTGATACCGCACCCCGTTCTGACCCCGCCTCGTCTTTGGACCACTCTTCAGACATTCCTCATGCCTCTGTACCTATTGCCGGTGCTGTTTCCTCACCTGCTTCAGGTACTGAGGCCTCGACTGACTCCTTCGATTTATCAGACCTTCGCTCTCCTCTGACTATGTTTCCGCCTCTCCCTCTACGGTGCGGCAATTTTCAAATCGCCGACCCGTTCCACGTCGGACCAACTCTGGCCCCACGCCTAAACGTCAACGACAATTACCTGCTGATGATACTTCTCCACCTTCACCTTCTCGTTCTTCTCAGAAAAGATCGACACGTCCTTCACTACCTTTCCACGCTCAGTTTCAGACTGAACAGTGGACTAAATTCTTCACTTTGCGACCAACTTCCTCTACTGCCTATCTTTCTGACCATAGTATTGGCAAGGCACTCCTACGCCATGTTGGTAAAGATATTTCTTTCATGCTCTTAAGAGCGTACGCGCATCATTACCGTACAGAATGCTACCCAGGCTCGTGAGCTCTCTCGTCTTTCCCATAAGATACTTTTTCCTGTCACCCTTGAAAACATCATTCCCTCAATTCTTGTAGTGGTACCGTTTTTCTGCCCCATACCATAGTTCAACAAAATTTCCAGACATGTGGAAACCGACATTCTAGAACAGCTGGAACTCCAAGATCTCCCAATCCTCAAGGTAGACACTTACGTTCTTCCTGCCCGTGGGCGGAGACGATACCCTAGCAATGTGGCTCGTTTAACTTTTGACAGCCGAGAACTCCCATCCTCAGTTTATATAGCAGGACATCGGTTACAAGTTCGAAAGGTGATCCCTACACCACAACAGTGTAGAAATTGCTGGCGATTTGGCCATCCAGCGAAATATTGCAGATCTATCGCCGAATGCCCAGTCTGTGGTGCCGATGACCATTCTAATACGTCTTGCAATCGATCTCCCTCTTGCCTTAACTGTCATGAGGCTCACCCTTCGTACTCTCGCCGTTGTCAGGTCTATTTAAACGAGCGGAAATCCGTTACCTCAAAGAGACAAAAGGGTCTCCCTTATGCCATGGCAGTTTCTCATCTCCGCCTCCAAGGGAGACTCCCACGTGTTTCTTATTCCCGTGTTTCAAAACGTCCCCCCATTTTTGGTATCCCATCTTCAAACACCCACCTCTGTGGTTACCTCCCCATAATCACTCCTGTATCTAATCCTTTTGCTGTCCTCGGCTCAGACGTCCCTACTTCAACGCCTCAGTCTAATCTCGCTTCTTCGAGTTCTCTCTTACAAGCCTCATATCGACGAGACCTCGTACGACACCTCTTCCCAATCGTCCCTCTACTTCTCAAAAGTCAAAAAAAGGTCCGGTAACACCTCCTACCCATCTTCCACCTCCTCATTTTACCCTCCCTGTCTCTGTCCCTAGTTCTTCCCCTCTCACTGGCTCAGTTACAAGTGCAGAGGTTCACCCCTCCTTCCTCGTAATGTACCTTCCCCCCCTGTTCCCTCCCAAGTTTCTTCCTCTTCTGCCACCTCCCAGGTTCCTGTCTCTTCTGTCCCCTGCCACCTTCTCCAGTTCCCTCCACCCTTTCGCCCCCCCCTACCTTGGTACAGTCCAATACAGTTCCAATCTTTACTCATCCTCCCCCTACCATTCCCAATATTGTCTCCCATACGACATCTCTGAATTCCGAAACACTTGAAGCAATCTCTGAATATATTGCAGAGACCAAACCATCAATGGACACTGATCCACCTTCCGCTCTTTCTTCTCCTCTGCTCCATCTGCGCAACTCCTTTCTTCACAGCGCACCGTTCCTTCGCTGCTTGAACATTTTCCACTGCCTCCGCATGTGGACTTTCTAACCCTCCTAGTCCGTAGGAACCCTTACCTGCGGATTTCAAGTATCTTTATCATTGCCAATCAGGGCCCCTTTTTACAGGGGAATATACGTGGCCTCAGGGTAATCGGGGTGAGCTTCAGATGTTTACTCTCCCAGTTTGCCCCTGTTGGTGTTTGCTTACAGGAACCAAAATTACACTCTGCTGTTATTTCTCACATCTCAGGCTATAATTTATTGTATTCTTCAGATCCTTTTCCTGATGGGACCTTTAATGAAAGTGCCCTTCTTCTCCGCACTGATATTCCGTACCATCAGCTATTTGTTCATACTTCGCTGCATTACACAGCAGCCCGTATCCACTTACATAGGTGGTATACGCTCTGTTCTTTATATCTCTCTCCTTCTCGGGCATTATCTATTCCGGATTTTGCCTTCCTTGTTTCGTCATTACCGCCACCGATTCTGTTACTTGGTGATTTTAATGCCCACCATTTCCTCTGGGGGGGGTCTCACTGTGATTCCCGAGGAATTCAGTTAGAGGCTTTTCTTGCCACCCACCCCCTCCATGTTTTAAATACAGGTACTCACACCCATTTTGATCCTCGGACTCATACTCTCTCTTGCATCGATCTCTCAGTTTGCTCTTCCTCCACCGCATTAGACTTTACTTGGTCTGTTCTCCCGACTTACATGACATGATCATTTCCCAATCATTCTTACTTCCCCTTCATATTCGCCACCTCTTCGCACCCCACGCTGGCAATTTAATCGGGCAAATTGGAACCTTTACTCACACCTGACTGTTTTTAAAGAGGTTTTCCTTCTTCGTCCTCCATCGATGAGCTTTTACACCTCTTCTCGTCCTCCGTTTTCACTGCAGCTTCTCATTCTATACCCCAAACTTCGGCAGGCATTCTCAGAAATGCGTGCCTTGGTGGTCTCCTGCTTGTGCTCGTGCAGTACGTTTGAAACGCGCTGCATGGGGCAGGTACCGGTACAATAGAACCACAGAGCGACTCCTTGATTTAAACAGAAGCGTGCGATCACTCGCCGTGTCATCCGTGACGCTAAACGCACTTGCTGGCGAGATTATGTCTCCACCATCACCTCTGCTTCCTCTATGAGTGCAGTCTGGAAAAAAGTACGAAAACTGAGGGTAAATATTCTCCTGACCCGGCTCCTGTTCTGCGGTTGCCGGTGTTGATATAGCAAACCCACTAGATGTTGCCAATGAAATTGGCAATCATCTGGGCCGTATTTCTCAGGGACTCCATCTATGCCCCTCATTTCTTTCCTCAAAGTCTGCCAGAGAGTTAGCACCCTTGACTTTTCTTCTCTCAGAAAAAGAACAGTATAATGTGCCTTTTACACTTCAAGAACTGGAGGCAACACTCTCAGCTTGTCGATCATCGGCAGCTGGGCCCGACGACATTCATATTCGTATGCTACAACATTTACACAGTCAGCCCTTGCAGTCCTATTACGCCTTTACAATCTTATTTGGTCACAAGGAGTTCTTCCACAGCTGTGGAAATCTGCCATTGTTTCTCCCTTTCCGCAAACCAGGCACTACGGACATGAAACCTCCCACTATCGTCCCATTGCTCTTACCAGTGCAGTTTGCAAAGTAATGGAACGTCTAGTAAATAGACGTTTATGTGGTAATTAGAGACACACAACAGTCTCTCCACTCGTCAATATGGCTTTCGTAAGGGGACGTTCTACCATAGACCCCTTACTGCGCTTGGATACGTATGTTCGTAATGCCTTTGCGAATAACCACTCAGTTATTTCCATATTTTTTGACCTTGAGAAGGCATATGACACAACTTGGAGGTATAATATTTTAGCCCAAGCCCACTCCTTAGGCCTTCGAGGCAATCTACCATCCTTCCTTAAGAACTTTTTTAACTGACAGGCATTTCCGTGTTCGGGTTTTAAAAATGTGCTCTCCCCGGACTTTTTCCAAGCTGAAGGTGTCCCCCAGGGATGTGTTCTGAGCCACAACACTTTTTCTCCTTGCTATTAATGATTTGGCCTCTAGTCTTCCATCAAATATTGGTCATCACTCTATGTTGATGACTTCGCTATTGCCTGTGCAGGCGCTGACTGTCACCTCCTTACAGTTTCTCTCCAGCATGCAGTCGACCGTGTGTCCAATTGGGCCACCACACATGGGGTTTAAATTTTCCAGCACTAAAACCCACCAAATCACTTTCACTAGACGCTCTGTCATCTCTAATCATCCTTTGTACCTCTATGGCTCCCGTATCCCTGAACTGATACAGTCAAGTTTCTGGCCTCCTCTTTGATCGTAGGTTATCCTGGAAACCTCACATTACCTCTCTGAAGGCAACTTGTCACAGCCGGCTGAACCTTCTTAAAACCCTTGCTCATCTTTCGTGGGGAGCTGATCGTCGAACCCTCCTTCACCTACATTCCACCCTTATTTTATCGAAACTTGATTATGGTGACCAGATCTATTCAGCGGCATCTCCTGCTACTCTCTCTAGCCTTAACCCCATTCATCACCAAGGATTACGTTTATGCCTTGGTGCTTTCGCTCTTCCCCTGTCGAAAGCCTCTATGCAGAAGCGAACGTTCCATCCTTATCCGATCGCCGTGATGCCCATTGCCTGCGCTACTATGTACGCTCTCATGATCTCTCCCCAATCCTTCCATTTATAGAATGGTCACTGATATTAGTAGACATTCTTTATTTGTTCGCCGCCCTGCTTACTCCGTCCCTTCTCTCTTCGCCTTCATTCGCTCTTGTCTTCTCTTCAACTACCACCTTTCTATGTACATGTAGCATCTCACTTTTTCCCTACCCCCCTGGGAAGTTCCAGCTGTTCGAGTCTGTTTCTTTCTCCCTCCCTTGCTCGAAAGCCCAACTGTCTACGGTCGCTTCCCGCTCTCTTTTCTTGACCACTTTCACTCTCATTCTCATGCCATTGCTGTGTACACAGATGGCTCTAAGTCTTCTGACGGCGTAGGATTCGCAGCAGTGTTTCCGGACAGCGTCGTACAAGGGCATTTACTATCTTCAGCTAGTATTTTTACTGCTGAATTATATGCCATCCTTACAGCACTTATCCGTATTGCATCTATGCCTGTGTCATCATTGGGTTGTCTCAGACTCCCTTAGTGCTTTACAGGCTATACAAAAATTTGATACACCTCACCCCTTAGTCCTCCGTATCCAACTTTGGCTACGCCGCATCTTTACTAAGCATAAAGATATTGTTTTTTGTTGGGTCCCTGGTCATGTTGACGTACAGGGCAATGAACAGGCAGACACTGCTGCGCGGTCAGCAGTACATGACCTACCAGTTTCTTATAGAGGTATTCCATGTACGGACTATTTTGCTGTAATATCTTCCCACCTTCACACCCGTTGGCAACAACGTTGGTCTACTATGCTCGGCAACAAACTTCAGTCTATTAAACCGAGTATAGGTTACTGGCCGTCTTCTTATCACCAGTGTCGAGGTTGGGAGACTACTCTCTCCCGTCTTCGCATTGGCCATACTCGTCTTACTCATGGATATCTCATGGAGAGGCGTCTTGCTCCTCTCTGTGAGAATTGCCAAGCTCCATTATCAGTCAACCACATTCTGTTGGACTGCCCACTTTATCAACGAGCACGCAGAATTTACCTCTGTCGTCGTCTTCGCCCCGCTGCTCTCTCTCTTTACCTTCCCTTCTCGCTGATGGACCCCACCTTTCATCCGGACTCTCTCATTGACTTTTTGACAACGACTGACTTACTTCACAAATTCTGATACTTTCAGCCCTTTCTACTTGTATCTCTTGCTACCCTCTACCCCCGTACTATCCCCTGCCCCGCTGTTTTCTGTAACCTGCTGATCATCCCCCCCTCCCTTCTGCCATCCAATTTCCCCTTTCTTCCTTCCCTACCCTGCAGCGCTGTATAGCCCTTGTGGCTTAGCGCTTCTTTTTGATTATAATAATAATAATATACAGCAAAGGGTTAAACCTACCCCCATACATCTTTGACCCCACTGCCTATACTCTCACTAGCCCATCTTTCCTCCAATAGTTGTTTATATCTTACCCTAACTGCCTCCTCTTTAGTTTATAAACCTTCACCTCTCTCTTACTTGCTGCTTCTATTTTCCTTGTATCCCATCTACCTTTTATTCTCACTACAACTAAAAACTGATCTGATATATCTGTGGCCCGTCTATAAACATGTACATCTTCAAGTCTACTCGACAGTCTTTTATCTACCAATGCGTAGTCCAACAAACTACAGTGGAACCCCGTGGCCTGGTGCCTAAAGCTCTTGCTTCGCACGGCGAGGGTCCGGGTTCAACTGCCGGCGAGGGTAGAAACATTGGGCGTGTTTCCTTACGCCAGTTGTCTATGTTCACCCATCAGTGAAATGGGTACCTGGGTGTTAGTTGACTAGTGTGGGTCGCATCCTGGACAAAATTGACCTAATTTGCCCGAAATGCTATGCGTAACAAGCGGCTTTCTATATACTAGTAGTATGTCACTTAAAAATCAATGGAAGGCACTGGCAAAAGCTAATATATGGAAGTAAGATACTAACAGAGAATCCCTTTTAATGTAATAATATTTCACCAAAGGCTGGATTGATCAAGTATCATACTTGATAAAGAATGATACTTGATCAATCCCAGCCTTAGTGTATTTCTTTAAATATCACTACCTATCCTTATTTTGCATTACAGGTTAACTCACTCTTATTAATGTTTGTTTACCTCTCAAAACTTTGAGAGGGTCCATCATCCATCTACAACACAATTTGTCTTATAATGTTATTATATGACCAACATTCTTCATGATAGTTTTACTACCTACTCAAAAAATGACAAATAATTAAAAAATGTACAGTACAAAACCCAAAATAAATCTTGAAACTGGAAGAGCCGTAGTAAAAGCTGATACTGAAAATTGAACGTTTCTAAAAACAAAAGCAGAATAACACAATATCTGGTGCATAAACCTGGTGAAAACCAGTCATGGTAATGTGGAACAATTTAATTTTAATCTCAATCATACCTCAAGAGAATTGTTTGGAGAGTAGTGACTGTAGAAGCATGTTTATTAAACCATGCTGATGCAATCCTCAATAAAGTTTACTGATCTTCCCGAAACTATATAGTCACACTATACAACTGAAACATAAAAAAAATATACATCACATAAACTCTTCAAGTTTTTTTTGATAGTCTATAGTTTTTTAAACCTGTAGTTTTTTCTAATTCTCTATGGTAAGTGGCAGTGAAAATTTAAGCCAATCAATTAAAGAAAAGAATTGTTAGCTAGAGGAATGAGTAACTAGTGGATGAAAAAGTTGCCTAGTGTAAAAAAAAAGTTCTGAGAAGGATGCTGAAAACTTTTGCATGGCTTTAACCCTCAAACGGTCCAAATAGATCACGTTCAAATCCGTAGTGCTCCAAAACTAGATCTAAAGAGAAATTTTTTTTACACATTTTCAAAAA
>NW_026489256.1:0-22214 GCF_026875155.1 Cherax quadricarinatus
AGGTAATCGACGTGACAAAAGTAGAAAGGCGGTGGGGAGTGGGGAAGGGTGGTGTTGCTTCGTTTTCAACTTCAAACTATTAAAAGTGTTCTGGTGGAAGGCTTCGTTTGGGTTTGGATTCGTGAGAGGGGGTGGCGGTGGAGGCTTCTCATTGGTCGTTGTTGGATTGACGTCACTAGTTGGTGGTGTTGATGGAACTTCTGCAGAACATCGACACCATGCCTAACCCTTCTAGGGTAGGGTAGGTGCCTGAGCCCGAGCCTTTAGCTCATAAGACTGTCATTCCCATTAGTCCCCTTGGGGCGGGATGGCAGACCAGAGAGGCCTAGCTTGTGGCTAGGCCTGGGGACAGTTGGTCCCCAAAGATGAGGTACTTGTGCCTCCTCCCATGGGAGACTTAGGTCTCAGACACTCCCTAAAGAGGGAGCCAAGGCCGGGCCACCAATTGGAAAAGGCCCGGGCCGGGAGAATACCGGCTAATCTTTAACTAACTAACTAAGATTTGGGTGATTAAGTTTTTGGTGAATTTGAGAATTTCTTCAGAAGGTGGAGATGCTGGAAATGTAAATGAAGGCATGTTATTTAATGCAAATAACTCGTTGATGGTAGAGTTAAATGATCCAGGTACAGCTATGTTTTGCATATGAGCGTATAGTAGACAGTAGTGAATCTTCGTTACGTCACATGTTGGAGGAGTGATGGAAAGTGGTGGGGGTGGAGGCGGCTGAGTAGATGCTTGAAGTAATTTTATGTGTCTGCTTGTATTTTTCCCAATTGCTGCATACTTGGAGTGTTTGCTAGTAGGTTTTTCTTTGCTGCATCTTGTGTTTTCTTCATAATATCCTTTCTTGTAGGACATTTTGCTGCCAGTGTATGGTGATCATTACTCTTGCAGTTTAAGCATGCTGGTTGTTTTGGGAGCAGCGCGGTACAGGAACTGAAGGGTGTCCCTCACTACCACATGTAGTGCAGAACTTCTTGTCTTTTACTGGACATGCTTTGGTGGTGTGATGGTATGAATAACATTTTCAGCAATGTTGGATGTAGTGATATCTCTCTGCTTCAATGTAGGTAGGACTGATGTAGTAGTAGTAGACAGCAAGACCCCTTTGTCATGCAGTGGCAGCCATGTTCCGTCGGTGAAGGTGACCCTTTATCATGGACTTGCATTTGGATTTTTGTAATGCTGTTTAACAGTAGCCCAAGTATTTTGCGTCTCGATGGTGACTTGAGTTCAGCCGGTGTTTGAGACGTCAGAATCTTGTCCAGTTTTTTAGGAATACTGATTTCCTTGCCTGAGGGCAGGAGATGACGTAACAGTAAACCCTTTAGTAGTAAGAGTAGTGATGGCTTCTGTAGTGAGTAGCTTCTCTGCTTCAGCATCATCGTGACACACAACAATGAATGCTTCTTTCAGTGACAATATGGTTTTTGAATTTTACTTCCAGTGCTCCTGAACAACAGTTGCAAGAGCAATCTTCGTTGAATCATCAACGGTACCATTTCTTGGTTTGATCTTTTCACTATTTGCGTAGCTCATCGTGTAAGCCAAGGCGATGACAACGCTGGTAAAGGTTCCCCTCCCCAACGGGATTTTTTTTGTCATTTTGTCAGTGACCTTCCTTTTAAAGAACACAGTAAGACAAATTTTAAGTCAATACAATGACAGGATGAAAAATGAGGATTTCAAAGCAAGGAAATAACGCCAATAGTGACAACTATTCAATCACTTGTGCTCTCTCGTTTAGATTACTTTTCAGTGCTGACAGCACCGTTTATGGCAAGAGATATCAGATTTTGGGAACAAAATACAGGATCATTTATGGCTTTCAAAAGCCAAATTTGAAACTTTTAAAAATTACAGGGAACACCTAAAAGTCTTTAAATTGTTTTTAATGGACCGGAGGGAAAAAGAAAGATACAAAAAAATTTATTTGGGAAAAGATACTAAGAGCCAAGCCCCAAATATGAACACGGGGAAACATTGGGAGTGAGAATAGGGGAAAAAATCAAAATACAACCCAGTGAAAAAAAAGGGTGTAGGGGGCAAAAAAATAAGAAACCGTATAAACATCCTTGGCCCCCAGACTATTTTTTTTAACATCTTACCAAAGATACAAAAATACTGCCAAAAAAAATTAAAAAAGTTTCAGAAAAGGTAATTTCCCAGCATCCCTCCCTTTTCCCGGGTTCCAGATCAACCGGGTGGGGGATGGAAAATTGGGCCCCAGCCGGCCGTAGCAGCAACAGCCTGGGTGACCGGGCGAGCACCAGAGAATTTGGCTAAAGTCGGACTGGGAAGCAGTAAAATTTCCGAAACCCATAAAAGGTAATAAAAGGGTAAAACACACATCATGAGCACTTCACTTTTATTTCGCAAAGAATACAAAAATTTGCACTTTAAATTTATTATCTTTTAAATAAGTCAATGAGAATATGATCTCCAAATTTTTTTGTTATTTGGATGGATTGTAAAGGACCCTGCCAAGATGGCCAACAGGCCTGCGCACTGATTGTAAAGGACCTGCCTAGTATGGGCCAACAGCCTGCTGCACTGATTGTAAAGGAACCTGCCTAGTAGGGGCCAACAGGCCTGCTGCAGTGATCCTCCTTATTTATGTTCTTATTTTTTTAAATGTAAATAGTGATAATCAACACATAAAAATTTTGGGTTTTTAAACTGAAGCCACAGCACCAGCTCATTTTTCTCTTAATAATAAGAAAAGCATTAATCTAGTATGTTTGTTTAGAAAGTTCACTGTCCTATCTGCTCGTGCATACAATTTTTGTTTAACACAGGGGCCCGCCTCCCACCGGGCAGGGACCCGAAAAAGGAAAAAAAAATTATAAAGTATTTCTTTTTACATTTATTTAAATTTTATATGGAAGGCCAGCAGTAACAGCCTGGAAATAAATGATATAAAAACCGACACAACGGAAAAAATAAATACAGAAGCAGTATAATGTGATCCTTTTTTGACAACGTTTTTGCCCACACAGTGGACTTTTTCAAGTCACAAACAGATCTACCCTGGTGAAAGGTCTATCGAAAACCTACCAACCAACACTATCTTCTCCACTTCTACCTCACCACGACACCAAAGCTAAACGGGGGTGTAATTATTTTTTTTCCCTGCGTCCTCGAACCTGCAGCATGAGTTCCTTGAAGAAGAATACTCCTTAACTGAACAAGTTTTTTTTTAAACTTCACTACCACGGCACTTCATTATAGACCCAAACCCCCGGGAAATAACCTTAAACATACCCAAAAGATACTGCCGAGAGGATACATAGCCCTCCCCCCCCAACCCCATTGCCAAACACGTTTCCAACATGTTTTCCCAAATACCCATCCAAGATCTACCCCCACTTAAACCACCATCAAGGAAACCGGGGGTAACATAATCCCTTGAAATGACTGCAGCAAAAATACGAGGGAAATAGCAGAGACCCCCAAAACACTTTTTCAGAACCAGAACACAAAACCAAGAGTTATCGCCAGAGAACAAAAACACTCAATGAAAAATTTGAGACATTTATGCAGCAAGGGGAACTTTATTAAGGGGAAACGTTTCGCCACACAGGGGCTTCTCAGCCAAAAAAAGGGGAAAGACGTAAGGAGGGGAGTATGGGGTAATCATCCCTCACCGGAGTCGATGTGTTCACCCCCATCAATCTTGAGAATGACACATAAAAAACAACGAACAACAAAGTTCAGGTAAACCCCAAAAGGGGAGAGGGGGGAAGACGGAAACGAAGAATGTGCTGGAAGGAGTGTTTTTTATCGTAAATAGACCCGGGGCTTAACCCAGCAGCGAGGCATCGGGGGGACAGATATTGAGAAGAGAAATTCAGGCTTTTCTTTTGGGGATTTTCCGGGGGCGAGGGAAAGGGAAAGGGACATCGACGTTTAGAGCTAAGAGATGAAAGACTGACCATGTCAAAAACCCAAAAGGGTAAGGCGAACGGGGATCAGAAAATGGAACCTGTCAAAAAAAGGTACCCTGGGAGAACCAAGGTTTTTTGAAAATAGGGTTTTAGGGCAGCATCATGAAAGGGAAAAAAAGGTTTTTTTGGGTTTGGGGGCGCGAATGTCTCGTCAAGGAGTGAGGTCCAGTAGTCATTCGTGTCACAAGTTGTCAATCTGTCTGTCCTGACGTCTTCCAGTACAGATTCAGCGCAGGGTGTCTAACGGGGATGTAGAGACTCCAGGGGAAAGTCCCCCCCCATCTGACACACACCCACGCAGCGCCTTGTTCTGGACACGCTGCAGTTTAAGTAAGTTTTTTTTTGCGCAAGAGAGAGGCTAAGGAAGTAAGTTATCGAACGTAAAGGGATTTTAAAGGGGTGATTTGGCGTTAAAAGGCTTTTTTCGCTTGTAGAGGCCAGAAGGGCCTTACTAGCTATTCTGCCTTGATGAATTGTCCGTGAAGCGTAGAAGTAGTCAAGATTAACCCCAAAGGACAGTGACAATTGTGCCCGGGGGATGAAAAGTGCGGTGTCAGCTTTCTGAGCTCGCGGGTAAGGGAGACACGTTTTCTGATTTTTAAAATATGTAATTGGTTTTAGCTGCATTGGTTTTGACCCCCTTTTTTGCCCCGATGGCTATCCGGCGACCTCATTTGTTTTTGTTTTGGAGTGTACATATTGGCATGAGATAAGTTGTGTAATGTCGTCTGCAAGGCATGTGGAGTTTTGGTATACAGGGTTTGGGAAATGTCTTTAGTTATAAAATGAAAGGGGGTAGGAGAAGGACAGATCCCTGGGGACCCAGCATTTAGTGTAAAGTAGTCAGAGTAACACCCTTTGGAAATTGATTCTCATGGTAGGGCCCTCTAGGAAGTTGCAGGGGAGTTTACGAGTAGTGAACAGGTTAAAGTTAGTGCAAGTTTTTTATTTGGCCCGGGGTGCCAACAGTCAAAATTTTTTCAACGTCTTTTGAACCGGGGGCGTCCTTTTTTCTTTGTTCTTTTTTTTAAAGGGGATTAGTTGGAAATGATGTTAATGCACCTTTGTGGATCTGTGTTTTTCAAACCAAACTGACCACAGAAATAGAGAGTTTTTTCCAGGTATCTGCGAAGGGCGATGTTGATGATTTTTCAAAAGTTTACCTAAATTTTCGAGGAGCTGATAGGGCGATAGTTCTAGAAATCAGAGTGGCTTTTTGGGTTTAGGAAGGGGGAAGCAAGCACTTTGAAGGGGGAAAGGGAAAGTTCCCAAAGGGGGCAAGGGGCATGGGGGGGTTTGTGTAGGAAATGAAGAGTCGGAAGTTTTTTAGGATAATAGGTTAGGCCAGAGGCGCCGGGACCCTTTGGGGAAGGTGCTGAGGAAAGTTTTAATGTCTGTTTTGGGTGAAAGGATGCGGTTTCTTGGGGGGAGGAAAGAGCAGATGAATGGGGCTATCGGGTTTTTTTAATTTTGTGTGTGTGCATTTCAATGTTCTAGTTCTGAATGTGTTGAATAACTTTTAGGGGAGGTGGGGTGGGGGTGGAAGATTTTTCTCCCAGAGGTTTTTGAAGAGTTGGTACAGCCTGCGGTCTGAGATGTGTTTTTGTTGTGGGGAGGGTTTTTTAATTTGTTGGGGGAGTAGTGCCTCTTATTTTTTTGATAAATTTCCAAAAGGGCTTTAATTTTTTTTTAATACGCGTTTGTCGCTTTTTGTATGAGTTGTGACCAGTGATTTTTGTGGTTTTGGTCAACTGTTAAAATTTTTTTTTAAAGGGTAATAGATCTAATCGAATTTGTTTAAATCTGTGTGTTGTAGGGGAAGGGGTTGTGGTAGAGAAAATTTAGTCTTCTTGTTCGAGTGACGGTTTGAAGAAAACATGGTGTGATTTTTTTTGGTTTTGCTTTGTTGGCTGCTTGTGTAATGGGTCCGGGATAATCAATTTGAGATCATGCAAGATGGTTTGTTTTTTTAGTCAAAAGGGAAGGTTAATATTGTCTAGGTTGTTTGAAACACCCCAACGCGTTCTTGTAGGAAAGGAAGGTGGGTTGGAATGAGGGGGGTTTTGGGGAATGTGGAAGATGACTGGGATGTGATCAACCCTTTAAAAAGGGCCATGAATGTAGTGTTGAAAAAAAACGGGCCGTTCCCCTGGATGATGTCTGGTTTGCCTTGGCCCTTACTAAAAGGTATTGAGTCGGGGCCGAGATGAATTAGGTGTTTAGGGTTAGTGAAGTTAGTAATTGGGACCAAGTTTTGTTACTGGTGTGATAAAAGGGCTTTGGTTTGGCTTAAAGTCAGCTAGTAGGAGTGGTTTTGTGTTGAAACTAAAAAGGCGTGAGTTAAAAGTTTTGGGCGAGCATAGGGGGGAAAAGAAAAAGGGCCAAAGGGGGTGTGTATTCTACGCAAGAAGTGTTGGTGAATAAAGGGATTGGGGAGATTCGTGTTTTTATGTGGATTTTGACAAGGAGGCAACCCCATCGGGGGGACATGGGGGGACTGTAGTGCATAAACCAAAGGCGGATCTTGGGGGGTTTTGAGCGGGTCTGTTTAGCAAAACAATATCTGTCTCTCGCTTCAAGGAGCCGCCGTGGGTGCCAAATTTGTGAAGAAAAGAACGTAAAAATTGAACTAAATCATTTAAAAACATGATTTAAGGGTTTCGAAAAGCAAATTAATGTCGGGGATTTTTGGATTAAAACCCTGATAGTGGTGCCATCAGTGGATGGGGTTTTTGGGGTTGTTGGGACCCGTTTCCGGGAGGGGGAGGAAGAATGGACTTTTTTATTTCTTTTGTATTCTGCAGAATTGGGCAGTTTGGGTTTGAGGGGATTTTGTCTGGGGGAGGGGGATTTGGGACCTGGATAAAATTTTTGGTTGGGGGGAGGAGTGGGCAAAGGAGATGCAGAGGAAGGGGGAAAGCTTTTAGGGGATGGGGGAAGGGGAAGCTGTGGACTGGTAAGGAAGGGGAAATTTTGGTTGGGATGAGGAATGGGTAAGGGGTCGGGGAGGGGGGTCGTAGCAGCAGCATAGGGTTTGGGGGGGGGTGGAAGTTAAAGAGGGGGGGGGAGGAAGCGGTGGGGTGGGAATGGGGGGTGGAGAGAGGAGGAGGGTAGAGGTTGTGGGGGGCTTAGAAAGAAAAGCAGAAGGGGGGTAATAAAAAAGGAAGTTTGTTTATGGACAAATTATTTTAAGGACATGTGAGTATCTGTTGGTAGGCTGGAATTCCCCATCGCAGAGTGGGGCAGCAGGGGGGTTTGGGCAGTTAGTTTTGTAGTCTAGTGGGGGTGTAGGTTAGAAGGAGAGGTGATTGTATCGTGTTTGGGGTTTTTGAATGTGAGAGAGGGGGGGTAACCAATGCATGGGAACCCGGGCAGGGGGGTAGGGGGGAAGTTTTGTGGGAGGGAAGGTGCAGGGAAGGGGGGGGGAGGGAGGAGGGGCTTCTCTGGGGGTGGAGAGAATTCTTTTCTATGGGGCAGGAATTTGCAACTGCAGTCGTGACCCACCGCATTTAAACATTTGGGGGAGGTTGAAGTTTTTTCCAGAAGTGGCCAGTTGCTGAACACGGGAGCGGGTTTTGTGTGGAATGCATGAATTTTGTCGGGGCCGAATTTGTACATTTCAGACATTGTTGGGGGGTGAAAGTTTGGAGTAAAGAGGGTGTTTGGAGGAATGCAGATGGCTTGGAAAAGGTTTTCCTTGTTTAGTTAGAGGCTCAAAGGAGTTGAACAGCGATTTGAGGAGGGTAGTATGTATAATGTTCGCCAAGACCATACCTGGCACGGGTCCAACTTCGATGACCCGCCTGGCTCCCGAGGGAGAAATTTCACAATGATGCGACATATGCTTTAAAGCACCTTCGGGTCAGTTCAACGGGTGCACTCAAAGCACAACACTTTTGACTCCTAACAGGACACTAGCGAGGAGGAGGATATTCGTTATCAAGAACAGCTTGTCGGGTTCGTTGACCCAGGTACTAGTGTGGCCGCAGTCACTCGGTTTCCCTTCGGGGGGGAAAAAACACCCTGTTGCCTGCGGATGTCCAGTAACTGGGCACTCCAGAAGATAGGGGTTTTTTGGGGGCCGCGGGAAACAACGGGGACATACTGGCACATCTCCTCCTCCCCTTGTCTCCCTCATCTTGGCTGGGGGAAAGCCCAAACGAAGCCGAGGAGGCGGTACACTGCGCCTGGACCACTCTATCATATGGAGGGGTTCTCCCTGAGTCGCGCTCGGACCACTTTTTGAGAGGGGGTATCACCTAAGCCCTCCCCCATAATTTTCATGGCTCTGGCAGCCACCAGTTTGGTCGTCTAGGCTGAGGGACGTAATCCCAACATGGGGGATATTGGTTCGCCTTGGCTGCTCACTGCTCCTCATTTCCCCGGATGCCACATGGCTGGGGATCCATTAAATGTCGATCTGTTACCCTGAACTTCTAAGGCTGCATTATGCCAATCATGGATAGGTGAACATTGTCCTGGGTTTGAGTGGAGAGGACTTGATTGCAGAGGGGGAATCAACATGTTACACCGGGGAGCGAGTCTAGGGCAGTGAAATCCTCTGAATCGCCACCACCAGTTTGAAGGACGTGCAGGGGTCAAGGAGTCGCCGCCTTGTGTGTGACCATTTTGGTACAGTCCACTGGCTCCTTTTCCCGTCAGGTCGACAGAACCTAGGAAATACACTGCACGTGCCCCCCTCTGCCATGCCATGCTTGTCTCAGCATAGCTAGAGTGTCCCTTTACTGAGAGACCTTTTGGAAAGGGACTGCATGATGCAAACATCGGGTGGATCTGGGCGCCCGGAGGTGGGGGATGGTATCCAGCAAAAGGAAGGTTTACAAACCTTCCAGGGTAGTTGAAGGCGGCTTCCCCCAGCGCAAAAAGAAAGAATCCGGAGTACCTGAAGAGGTGGGGGCTTTGGGCCCGGTTTCAAATCCCCCTTTGTTACCTCGCCTTCAAAAACCATTGCGGCGTTTTGAACAACCTTCACCAAGGAAGGAAGCCGGGCCCCAGACTGAGACAACGTGTTGTCCAAGGGGGCCCCAAGCATAGTTCTTATCGCCCGATTTTGTACACCTCCACTCTTTGCCTCTCTGCGGGGAAAAGATGAGCAACGCCGTGCACCGATCAAAGAGCAGCGATAGCTTTTATAAGTACAAGCAAAGTACATCTTTGCTTGCCCCTGCATGGTTCTTCGTCATGGCTCTATGGCTTGATCGATAGAGCACGTGACCTGACATACCGGGCCCTTTTTTTTTAAAGGTCACTTTTTTTCAATTAGATTCCCAAGTACAGGTAGGACCTGTCCACTCAATTCTGTATCCGAATACATAATCTATCACAGGATCTGGGCCCCCCCCCCCCCCCCCCCCCCCCCCCCCCCCCCCCCAAAACCCCCCCCCCCCCCCCCCCCCCCCCCCCCCCCTTGAACACCCCCTTGAAAAAGGGGGGCCCAAATTTTCCAAAAAATTTAAACGGGTAGGGACTGAGCAACCTCCATGTGGCGTACCTTTTCCAGGGTTTAAAGGGAAGAGAAAATTCCCGAAAGCTGACACACCTCCTGCCCCTAAGAAAGGATTTCCCAGGCCCAAAGGCGTCCTTTGTTTCCCCCCTTCCCTTATTGCCAGAATGCTTTGGGGCTGCAGCCAAAGCCTTTTCAAGGTCGAGGTAGACGACAAACAGTTTTTTTTTTGTTACGCACAAACGGCTTAGTAAGTGGGTTTTCACTCTGCGTACCCACTCCTTTGGGGAAGCCAAATATTTTAAGAGAGGGGCCAATTTCCATAGGGGGCGGTTTTAAAACCCTCCTCTCACATCTTGGGAAAACAGCTAGTCAGCGATATGGGTCCATACTGCCTGGGCCTTGGGGTTTGGGGTTTGGGACAAGGACTTTCTTTTTCCAAACTGGGGAGTTCCTGGCCCTCCACGACTTTTTAATACGTCAGTAGGCCCCCCATCCACTCTGCCCAGCCCTGCAAACATGGGGTATTAACACCATCGAGCCCGGGGCAGTGTCCCCTGGTTCTTTAAAGGCACGCGGAGTTCCAAGTCCCTGAGTCTTCATCAGTCACATCTTCCGACCACAGCGCTTGTATCGTTAGCGGCGCTGTGGGGAGAAGATCCGTCGTAATTTTGGGTCCGTGGGGGCTGATGGGTCTCCCTGGAAGTGAAAAGCCCACTAGTTTTCTCACTTCCTGGGGGGGGTTCGGGTGTGCTGGGGCCCGGCTGCCTTGCCATTTGCTATGTTGATTTGCCCCATATCCAATAAGTGGTGTGATGCCCAAATGTTAGCACCACCCACCCTTTCTCAGTTTTTACTCTGAAGAGACTCTGCGGGCATGCGCACAATGGCTCCAGGTATTCCGTTCTCGCCAGGGGTTTCGCCCTTTTACTTCCTAAAAAAAGTTTTATCGGTGTTCTCCCCCACCCCGTCGTTGAAAACCCCAGTCTCTTCTTGAGTGCGCCTGCGGACTTTTTTGGAATGCGCACTCTGTGCCTGGATAGAACAGTGATTAGCTCCTTTCAGCAGTACACAAGGTCTTCGAAGAGAGTAGTGGACCACCTCAAAGAATCCGGAAAAACCTTCCATTGGGCCCCCTTTACGTCCCCATCAGGGGGCAGCACAACGTGGGGGGCCTGTTGATGTTGAAGGTGGGGATCACTGCGAAGGGCACGACAAGGTGAGGGTGAGTTTCCATGTGGCTCCTGCTGCGAGTTGTCTTGACCCAAGGGAAGGTCGGGCAGCCACCCAACAGGTGGGGGGGCTCCATTGTTTAGCAACTTTACCCTCGGGAAAACGTGTAGGGGCATTGCTATGGTCTGCCAGCACTTGGTTGCTGATGAGAGGAGCATTTGGGGGGAAGTCGTTGAAATCCCACCCACAATAAACACTCAGGCTGCAGGCGAGAGCTCTGCAATGTAAGGGGGTGTCTTGGGGGTTTTTGTAATGTTATAGATGGAATGGGGGCCCCCCGGTATTGCACAAGGGTGGCCTGTACCTCGACACCTCCCCACAGTCCACAGGGTTGGCTATAACCTCGTGAGTATTGGGTTTTTGGGTACAAATACAGCTGTGCCTCTGCGAACGCCCGGGGCTTTTGCCGAAAAACCCATAAAACCGGGTATCTTTTGGCACATAGTCAGACAGCAGAGTTTCTTGTAGCAAAAACGATACAACCCGATCCCGAATTACTGCCTCCGCAGAGGGCTGTTTGCCCCTCAGGCCCTGAATGTTCCACTGTAGGGCCTTTAGGGGGGTGATTTTGGGACCCAGTTTTTCCACGATGTTGTTTCCTGGCTGGAGACTGATCCCGCCCCTCTGAGAACCTCAAATTCATGGATCCACTGTCCCCTTTTTTCGTCAAAAGCACACTCTCAGGGGCACTGACCATCTGCCGGGAAGCGCTCTGTTGTTCCAAAGGAGTTATTTTTTGCAAATAAAATCTGTGAACACCTTGATGATGCTTCGAGATCCTCCCTGGTGAGGCCTGCTTTTGGGGGTTTGGTTCAAAGGGGGGGAAAATATCTGGGTTGTATTTTTTTTATTGTATGCACCGTGGGCTGTTGCGTATACCAGGTTGGGGAGCCGGACTGCTGGGAAGGCCAGTTGAGTCTGCAAAGTGCCTGTGCCCGGAAGGAGTGCCTGTGTTTCGTGCTATGGCCGGGGGGGGCTCGTTTTTGCCGCCTGCTGATCGCATTGACCCCAAGCACCCCGTTGACACCCCCTTTTCCTCTTGTTTCTGTTTTCTTTTGTTTAGGAGGGTGAGGGCTTTTACCTTGACGCCTGGTTTAAACTTTTAGGGTTGGGGAAATTCCCCGGCATTTACTTGGGTTTGCGCTGAGAGATCTGCGATGGAGGTTTTCTGCACCCATCGTTTGCTGAGAGGAAAGACCTCAGCCTGTTGCCGAGTTTTTGGCGTCTTCCCAATTCTTTAATTTTGGGGAGCCCCTTTGGGCTCGAGGATTCCAGGGATGGTGGGTTTTTGCCTCAGTTCGGCATGTGGAGTGGGTGGCGACATTTTTTTAGCTTGGGATGCATTCCTCGGTAGGGGGGTGCGGCTGCAGACACCGCGATTACCGTTTGGGGCGAGTGCACCCAGGTTCCCCTAATGCTGAACTTGAAACAGCGAACTGGGTTTTGTTGGGGGGCCTGACACGACCTGCCCAAACCAGGCCAGCTGGGGGGGCATGTCCTACATGCGAAAAGACCTGTCGGGGTTTGGGGCATTGCCTGCCGTCTTGCCTTTAGACTTTACTGACACCACACGGGGTGAGCTGCTACGCCTCGATGGGGACATCAGCGGTATCGCAATCACTAACCCTTGGTGATCTTCTGCCAGAGTCCATTCCTCCAGGTGAAGAGCAATCTGTCTCCCCTGCCCTTCAAGGGGGTAACATCCTTTTTAGAGGAGTCAAAATTGGTTTTCCCCCCTCAAGTTTAACCAATCTGAACTTTAGGTTGTGTCTGATTCCAGGTAAAGAAACCCCCATAGTGGGGCTTTTTCCCCCTAAGACTTTACCTTGAATTTGCCGGTCGGTTTTTGCTGGGTTTGCTGCTCCTTGGAGGGGTGGGGCTTCTTCTTTTTGTCCACAGTGTTCCATCCCCCTTGTTTTCGGGGGTGGGGTGTTTATTTCCGCACCTGTTTTTTTATTTTCGCTGGGCCCCTGTTTGGGACTGTCAATCGCAAAGTGACAGGGTCTTCCTCTTCCCTCTCGCAACTTCTTCCTAGAATTTGCCCCACATTTTTCCAAAACTAGTCCCCGTCGTGTTCATGGGGCTCGTGACCCTTCTTTTCGGGGAACCTGTGCCTCTTGTGATAAGGTAGTGAACTCCGTGAACGGTGTGGTCAATGGGTTGTCGTAAACGATTGTCCACGATTTTTTTGAACGCTTCCCCCACCCCTAAAACCTCTCTAACAGAATTTTTTGCAAATGGTCACTATGTTAAAAAGCCGTTTTTTTAAACCCGGAGAGAGTTTTTGGGGGCAACGCCCCCACGGCCCGGTCTTGACCAGCCTCCGGGGATCAAGCCTGGTTGAAGTGTTGGAAAAACAATAAGGATGATTCCAGGGTTTTTTCGGGATTGGTGTGTGAGAAAGGGTTTTAAAAAATCGACAAGTTGAAGATGGGGCACTTATGCACATTTGGGAAACTTTATTCAGGAAACGTTTTGCCCACAAATGGCTTCATCAGACCCCCCTCCGCCTTCTTCACCCACCTCCTACAGAATAAACCCTACGACCCAGCTGTACATTCTAAAGATTTATGGACTGAACACTCGTCCCGGGTGAGGAACTGATTACCTCAACTCCTCCTCTCCTTACGCCTTTCCCCCTTTTTTATTGGACTGATGAAGCCCCTGTGTGGCGAAACGTTTCCTGAATAAAGATTCCCATATGCTGCATAAGTGTCTCAATCTTCAACTTGTCGGTTTTTCAAACCATTCATCACAACACTCAATACCGAAGAATCCTGGAATCATCGCTTATCTGTATATCCAACAACTTCAACCAGGCTCTGATCCACCAGGAGGCCTGGTCACAGACCGGGCCGTGGGGGCGTTGACCCCCAGAACTCTCTCCAGGTAAAACAACGGCTTTTATAACATAGCTGACCACTTGCCAAGAAACTTCTTCATCGCTATTCCACATAAGAACATAAGAATGGAGGAACACTGCAGAAGGTCTACTCGGAAGATTGTCACATGAAGGTTCAGATCCAGCCTACCCAGCACTCTCCACCTGACTCCATCCTATAAATACTCACGTACCTTTCGCCCAAGTAGATCTGTTTGTGACTTGATAAAGCCCACTGTGTAGGCGAAACGTTGTCAATAAAGGATCACAATATACTGCTTCTGTGTTTATTTTTCCAGTAACAGCCAGGTTGATCAGACCCTGATCCACTACGACGCCTGGTCTCAGACCTGGCCGAGGGGGCGTTGACCCCCGAAACCCTCTCCAGGTATACTCCTTCTGCTTCGTCTCACCTGACTACAGTATATAAGCCACTGCTACGGCCCTGTACTGTACATTCTACAAGATTGATGGACTGAACACATCGACTTCAGGCTAAGGGACTGATTGCCTCAAACTACTCCTCTCCTTATACTTTCCTGTTTTGCATAAGACTGATGAAGCCACTGTGTGGCTATGTTGCATAAGTGTCTTAATTCTTCATACTCCAGGTTACTGGCCCTTTGCTCCCGCCATTTTGGTCGCCTCTTACGGCAAATCTCCATTTTCCCATAATGATAAACCATTTTTAAAAGTTAAAAACCGAATTATTAAAGAATAACTGAAACGTTTTAGGATTTATTTTTATTTAAACTTTCAAGCAATTCTTAATCAGCAAGTAAGCCAGTTATAAAGACATTGTTTATGTAAATGAGATATTTGTAAATAAAAATTCTACACTGAAAATGGCTATAACAAGACAATATTACAAACTTCTGGCAAGTTGATATGGCCACCAAGGCAAGTTTTCACAGCAAACCTGAAAGAATAATCATAATCTAATTTATAAAGGGGTGGACCGGTAAACCAGTGGAAGGCCTCGGTCAGATGACCAAAAGCTCCAGCTGTGGGTCATCATATGACTAAGACCCGCGCCAGGAATCACTTGTCCTATTTCCTGATAAATTTTTCCTAAAGCTAACCTGACAAGTTTGACCACATGTGAACAGGGAACACACATGCTTGGTATTGTGAACTTGATTCCTTGTGTTGACATGTTTGATGTAACGCAGAGGCAATTAAGTGGCGAGCATCTGGACTCTGGTGTGACGGGTGTAGAAAGCGAGAGTAGTGCTGCTGACAACAGCTGCATTGGTTAAGCCGGACTCTCCATATTTGGACCAGCTGACACGACCTACATAAGCATCAGGTTTTTGCTGCCACCACCTCCTCCTCCTCCTCCTCCTCCTCCTCCTCACTTCCACTAACCATGACTTTAACAAGGTCAACTGGATGGTTATGACATGGGTGTCACATCTTACGCAACAGTAACGTGCAGACCCCGCTCTGGGATGCTCTAACATGGTATCCCTGCTGTAAGTTATCATGAGGTAATTATCCCGCTCTGGGATACCCTAACGTGGTATCCCTGCTGTAAGTTATCCTGAGGTAGTAACCTCACTCTGAGTATGCCTGTAAAATATGTTCCGAGGAGTCAACGCCCCAGCAGCCCGGTCCCAGACCAGGAGAGCTTAATCGACCAGGCTGTTGGTATTACCCGCACGAAGTCATACGTATACACCATTGCCAGGCTGGACAGGAACTAACTTGAAGAGTTTGTTCAGTTTTCTCTGGAAGACAGCCAGGGGTCTGTTTTTCATCTCCTTTACGTATGACAGGAGGCTGTTGAATACTCTTGTTCCTCCTACACTTACTGTGTTGCCTCTTCATGAAGGGTCTTAAGAAGCAAGATCGCCACTCATCTAGATACCCATCAGTTACACAACCCAGGGCAACACAGGTTTAGAGCAGGTCGCTCCTACCTGTCCCAACTACTGGACCACTATGACAAGGTCCTGGATGCTCTAGAAGACAAACAAAACGCAGATGTAGTATACACAGACTTTCCAAAAGCTTTGAAAAGAGTGACCATGGTTGTAATAGCACACAAAATGGTGATAAGGAATAAAGGAAAAGTTGGAAGGTGGAGCTATAATTTCCTAACAAATAGAACAGAAAGAGTAGTAGTAAACAAAGTAAAGTCTGAGGCGGCTACGGTAAGAAGCCCCCGTTCCACAAGGCACAGTACTCGCTCCCATCCTGTTCTTCATATCTGACATGGGACAGGGATGTAAGCCACAGCGCCGTGTTTTCCCTTTTGCAGTTGACACCCTAATTTGCATGACAGTCTCTTCCATTGAAGACATGTAAAGACTCTAGGCGGACCTCAACCAAATCTTTAAATGGGCCGCAAAAAACAGTATGAAGTTCATTGATGAGAAATTTCAATTACTCCGATATGGAAAACGTGAGGAAATTAAAACAAATATCGGAGTATAAAAAAAAATCCAACCACTCAATAGAGCGAAAAACAATGTAAAAGACCTGGGAGTGATAATGTCAGAGGATCTCAATTCAAAGACCACAACAGTGTATCAATCGCAACTGCTAGAAAAACGACAGGATGGATAATGAGAACCTTCAAATTAGGGATGCCCATGATGAACTCTTCAGGTCACTTGTTCTATCTAGGTTGGAATTTGCTGCACACTAACAGCACCTTTCAAGGCAGGTGAAATTGCGGGCCCAAAGGGAAAATGTACAGAGAACCTTCACGGCGCGCATAAGTGCGATAAAACCCCTCAGTTACTGGGAACGCTTCAAGTTTCTCACCCTGTACTCCCTAGAACGCAGGCGGGAGAGATATATGATTAATATACACTTGAAAATCCTAGAGGGATTAGTACCAAAATTTTGCACACGAAAATCACTCCCTATAAAAGCAAAAGATTCGCAGACGATGCAACAACTCCCAAATGAAAAGCGGGGTGCCACTAGCACGATGAGAGACAACACAATAAGTGTCAGGGTCCAAGATGTTCAACTGCCCCCCAGCATACTTATGGGGGATTACCAACAGACCCCTGGCTGTCTTCAAGAAGGCGCTGGACAGGCACCAAAAGTCAGTACCTGACAAGCGTCTGTGGTTCGTACGTCGGTTTGCGTGCGGCCAACAGTACCAGCCGGGTTTGAGCAGGGTCCTGAACCACCATGAAGCCTGGTCACAGACCGGGCCGCGGGAGCTTTGACTCCCGAAACCCTCTCAGTATACTCCAGTTTTTACTCATGGCACTCCTGTTTTTCCCATTAAGAGTATACTGCACTGTCTGCCGAGCCCCTTGCTGTCATAGGAAGAGATTTTTTGTGTGCAGATTTGGAACCAATCCCTATAGAGTTTTCCTGGTGTAAATTATGTCTCTTTTTCGCCAGTGTTCCAAAAAGTTAAGTCAATGGACTTTGAATGGTACCGGTTTTTTTATGCGCAAGACAGGAATCGAGGATTAACCCCATCCCAGCAGCCCGGCTTGACAAAAGCCTTTCATGCTGATTACCTGGTTCAACCAGGCTATTGCTGCTCTCACTATTATTACAACTTCGCTAATCAGGCTCATGAAAAATTTTACTTTTCTTCCAGGCTTATTTTTTTTTCATCTGCTTGTAGCAGGTTGGCCACGGATGTTGACATAGGTTTACTGTATGTGCTTGTAGCACCGTTGTTTTTCAAAGAATTTTCCATGAGAGCCAGACTAAAGGATGAGAGTCTGAATGATTTTGTCATGAACGAGACTCAAAAATTTTTCAACATCTACAAAACAGCTGACATAACCCTGGTTTAATTTGAGGAAAGTCATTAAAAAAACGACAGCATACCCATGCACTACCCCCTCAGGCCAGACTCATGTAACTCTTTTGCTGCATGACCCTAGTAGGTTTAGCGCTTTGTTTTGAATTTTAATAATGTAACTCTTTGGGAATCACTAACTACAAGAAACCACTTCCACGTACTTTAAATATTCTATGGAGAGGGAGCCTACACACGGGGGTTTCCCCCAAACGCTGATAAAAACAACGAATATTGGGCCCCCTCCTCGAAGGTGGCCCCCAAGTCCACAATTACATAAATCATTGCTAGAGTTTTCAAAAGATTGATCATCCACATGATTCATCATAATTGCATAATCCAGGGGACCAAGAGTATAAAGAAAGGGCACTCTCGTCTCTCGCAAACTGATGGACATCATCAAACATCCAGGATGAATTTTAAAGACAATATGCAGATGTAGTTACACAGATTTTGCCGAAGCTTTCGATAAGTGCGATCATGGTCTACCTGGAGGGTATTCCGGGGACCCTGCCCCGCGGCCCAGTCCACGACCAGGCCTCCCGGTGGATCAGGGCCCGATCAACCAGGCTGTTACTGCTGGCCGCACGTAGTCCAACGTACGAACCACAGCCCGGCTGATTCTGCACCGCTTTCAGTATCTCTCCCGCTACTCTTGAACGCAGCCCGGGACCTATTGGTAATTTCCCTTATGCTTGGTGGGAGGCTGTTGAACAATCTTGGGCCCCGGACGCTTGTGGTGTTTTCTCTTAGTGTGCCAATGGCGCTCCAATTTTCATTGGGGTATTTTGCATCGCCTGCCCAGTGTTTTACTTTCGTACGGAGTGATTTCTGTGTGCAGATTTTCCAAGTACAGATTATGATATATCTCTCTCGTCTGCTTTCCAACGTGTACAAGTCAAGTGCTTCCAAGCGTTCCAGTAGTTGAGATGTTTGGGTGGAAATTATATGTGCACTACAACAAAGGTTCTCTGTACACTCTCTAGATCTACAATTTCACCTGATTTGAACGGAGATGTTAATGTACAGCAGTATTCCAACCTAGAGAGAACAAGTGATTTGAAAAGTATCATCACTGGCTTGGCATCTCTTGTTTTGATCTTTCTCATCATCCCATCCTATCATTTCTTTGCAGTTGTGATCGTGGCACTATTAGAACCTTGAAAGTGAAATATTCACAGACATTACCACTCCCGGGTTTCCTCACATTATTTTTTCGCTATACAGTATGATCAGCTCTAATCATTATCTCCCCCAGTCTTCCATAACGGATTAGTTGGAATTTGTCTTCACTGAACTCATATTGTTTTCCCTTGCCATTGGAAACTTGGTTTATATCTTCTTGGGAGGTTAACCGTGTATACAAAGGATGACACAGTGCTGTGGATAACTTCTCTGTTTTGTCTGATATGAGGTTTAGGAACAGGATGGGGGGGAGTACTGTGCTTTGTGGAACAAAGCTTTTCACTATGGCAGCTTCCGATTTAACTCTGTTTTTCCACTACTTTTGTGTTTTTATTGGTTAGGGAAAATTGAAGATCCATCTGCCCACTTTGCCAGTTATTCTTTTAGCACGTATTTTGTGCGTTATTATGCCATGATTGCAGTTGTTAAAGGCTTTTGCAAAGTCTGTGTATATTACATCTGCATTTTCTTCTAGTGCATTCAAGACCATATCGTAGTGATTCGGTAGTTACGAGAGGCAGGAGCAACCTCCTCTGAACCCAAGTTGCCCTGGATTGTGTAGATTTTGGGAGTTCAAGTGGTTTGCAGTCGTGCTTCTTAGCACTCTTTCGAAGATTATTTATGATGTGGAACGTTAGAGATATTGGTCGATAGTTCTTCATGGAAGTGGGGCTAAATCCGTTGTCTTTCGTGACTGTGAAATTTCGTCCATGTCTAAGCTCCTTCTCCACAGTATACTTTGGTTTAATAACATACAAAATGCGTTCAAAAGTAATAACTGGAAAAGTGGACAGATGGGTTCAGAACTTTCTGACAAGCCGAACGCAAGGTATAATAATAAACAGAATTAAGTCAGAGGCTACCACACTGAGAAGAGCTGTTCCCAAAGGCACAGTACTCGCCTCTATCCTTTGCCATAGCAGATGATGCTAGAATTTGCAAATCTCCAAGCAAATATAAACAAAGTCTTCAAGTTGGGTCACAGAAAGTAATACGATCTTCAGTGAGGGCAAATTTCAATTATTGCTTAATGGAAAAACTGAGGAAATTATAATTTAACAAAGGGTAAAAAACTAACACTAACCATAAAATAAACCCTAAAGCTAACGTGAAGTCACAAAGGAGTGTAATGTCAGAGGATTTCACATTCAAAGTTCACACAAATCATTATCACAACTACAAGAAAACTGATACAATAGATAATAAGAATCTTCAAAACAAAAGACCCCCAAACCAATAATGGACCTCTTTGTTAGGTAAGACACATATGCAACAGTTAGGTATCTTTATTTCGAAACGTTTCGCCTACACAGTAGGCTTCTTCAGTCGAGTACAGTGATGAATGGTTTTGAAAACCCGACAAGTTGAAGAATTGGACACTTATGCAACACATGGGAATCTTTATTAAAGAAACTTTTTCGCCACACAGTGGCTTCATCAGTCCAATACAAAATAAAAATGGGTAAGTGGAGTAGAAGTTCGAGGTAATCAGTCCCTCAACCTTGAATCGAGTGTTCAGTCCATCACTCTTGTAGGAAGTGCAGCATAGGGCCAGAGAGGTGGCTTATATACTGCGGTGAGATGAGTTGAAGCAGGAGGAGGTGAGATCACAGTGGGACCTGTTATAGTGTAAGTAGGTCGTCGTCCAAAGGTTGGGCAAGCGTTGAAGTCTTTGTACCAAGATTCCATGATGTTGCAGTGTCTGACAAAAGTGATGAAGGGTTTTTTGAAAACCGACAAGTGTCTGACAGACACTGCAACATTTATGGAATCTTGGTACAAAGACTTCAACGCTTCCCAACCTTTGGACGACGACCTACTTACACTAGTAACAGGTCCCACTGTGATCTCACCTCCTCCCGCTTCACTCATCTCACCGCAGTATATAAGCCACCCTCTGGCCCTATGCTGCACTTCCTACAAGAGTGATGACTGAAACACATCGATTCAAGGTTGAGGGACTGATTACCTCGAACTTCTTTCTCCACTTACCCATTTCTATTTTGTATTGGAATGATGAAGCCACTGTGTGGCCCAAACGTTTTTTCAATAAAGATTCCCCTGTGTTGCATGTCTCAATTTTTCAGTCAAGTACAGAAAAGTTGATAGAAGCAGAAGATACTTGAAGACGATGTAATCAGTCCATACCCTTAAACTTTTGGGTGGTCAGTCCCTCAGTCTGGAGAAGAGCATTGTTCCATGGAATGAAACATATGGAGATAAAGTGACAGGATGGAGCCTTATATAGCGCTATATAAGGCTCCACCCTGTCACTTCATTTCCATATTTTTTTCATACCATGGAACAATGCTTTCTCCAGATGAGGGATGACCACCTCAAAACTTTAAGGGTGATGGATGATTACATCGTCTTCAAGTATCTTTTGCTTCTATCAACTTTTCTGTACTCGTGAAGAAGCCTACTGTGTAGGCGAAACGTTTCGAAATAAAGATAACTAACTGTTGCATATGTGTCTTACCTAACAACCTGTCGGTATTTTATACCATTTTAATGTTCAATGGACCTCTTTAATTCATTTTGTATCTCTAGGCGGGGAATACTGCTGTACACTAACAGCCTCTTTTAAGGCGGGTAAAATTATAGACCTAGAGAATGTGGAAATAAATGGTTAAAAATACCGACACAAGGGAAAATATAAACACATATGCAGTATAATGTGATCCTTTATTGACAACGTTTCGCTCACACAGTGGGCTTTTTCAAGTCACAAACAGATCTACCTGGGGTGGAAGGTACGCGAGTATTTATAGTCAGGTTCAGATGTTGAGGTCAGGTGGAGAATGCTGCATCTGATGATGTACCGAGTGGGGTTATAGAGTCTAAAATCTTGGGTAGCTTGGAAGAGAGATTGGTAGTATATGAGCAGACCTTCTGCAGTGTTCCTCCATTCCTATGTTCTTATGTGGGATAGCGATGAGAAGTTCTTGGCAAGTGGTTCAGCTATGTTATAGAAGCCCTTGTTCTGGTTGAAGTTGTTGGATATTGAGATAAGCGATGATTCCAGGATTTTTCGACAACATCATTTTCCAATACTTGTTGGTGTTCCCTTGTTGGTTTAACCCCGTACTCCTGGAATCCTTCCTTTCATACTGTTAATACTTCTTTAAAATTCATGTTGAGTTTCTCTCACATACTTCTTGGTTGTTTTTGGTGAACTCCCCACCTTCCTTCCTCAGCCTGATTTCCTGATCCTTGACTGTTGTTTTCCTCCTTATGTGGCTATACAACAATTTTGGGTCAGACTTGACTTTCAGTGCTATGTCATTTTCGTATTGTTGCAAAATAACCTCAATGAAAGCAGAGATATCACAATAATTAAGGGCCCAGGACTTTTCAACAGCCTCCCATCATAGATAAGTGGATTACCTTTTTGTCTTCAGCGGGTACTACAGCGGGCTGTGACTCGTACAGTGGACTGCGTGCACCCAGCAGTAATAGTCGTTTGATTAAACCTTGATCCACTAGAGGCTTGGTCTGGGACAGGGTCATGTGGGCACCGACACTCCCCCCAAAAACATCCATCAGGTATCCTTCAGATATTTCTGTCTCGCCATCGGATCTCCCTTCTTTACCCAGCAAGCACCTGCCTGGAAAAATGCAGTGACGACTTCAACACCGCTACTAAAGAAACTTTGGGATGGTTCTAGTTACGGGACTGCTAACAATATGGGTCACGGTCTTGAAATAACAAATTTCATAAT